>SNQJ01S0013172.1:226031-290513 GCA_010110895.2 Picea sitchensis
AATATGGCATACAATATGGTATACCATATTTCATGTAATTTTTTTTTTTTAAACCTAAAGTCATTGTTGCTATAGCGACGAAACTTCATCGCAATTTGCCATGAATATTCGTCGCATATATAGCATGTGCGTTGTAAATTTAGTTTTGAGATATTGCACTCATCGATATTACCACAGATTTTTGTCACAAGTTGTTACGGACTTTTGTCGCACGTTCAGTAGCTGCGTCGTATGTTATTGGTTTGGCATAACTTTTCATCCCAATTGCGACGAAGTTTCGTCGTAATTGCCACATTTCTTTGTTGTTATTGAGATGATAGTTCATCGTAATTGCGACGATGCATAGGGTTAATCGATATTGAAGGTGGTGACACATGGAGAGCTAATTTCATAGATGTTTCCATGTACACTTGGATCATGGATATAGCGACGAAATTATTCCGATGAAAAAAAATCTCGGCTTTCATGGAAATTGCGATGGATAAGTGTGGCAATATCAACGAAAAACTGTAGCGAATTTGCTCATATGGACTAGTGATTGGTTCAACGATTTTGTCAACTTGGAAGAGGTAGACTATGCAGAAACAAAAATGATATTGTTCGCATAGATTTTTATGGGGGAGGTGAGGAAGTGGTTCAAAACCCTACGACCAACAATTATTCAATACTTCGCTACATTCGAAATGACCTTCATTACCAGGTGGGGAGACAAGAAGAACCCCTTGTAGTTGCTAACATAGTACAATAATATGAAGAAGGCACTGGAGGTGAGAGTGCAAGAATTCTCAGCCCTTTTTTTGAAGGTTTATAACTCAATTCATGCATAAGTCAATCCACCCCCAGGGGTTGTGTAGTTGCGGTACATTGACTTCTTCGAAAATGATTTTCCCCTTCTGTTGAGAGAATGAAGACCAATAAATATAGACACTATAATCAGTAACTCTATCTAAGTCGAAGTAAACATGATGGCATCATGGAATATCGAACAGATATTCAATAGAGGCAATAAGAAACCCCAAGGAGACATCCAGCCATCAACATCTCAGTCCTTGGATGAAAAGTTCGAATTGATGATGAAAATGATGGAGAAGTTGATGGAGAGAATGTCCATGGGAAACAAACCTATTGCTCGAGAACTGAATGACCCCAAACACAGAAATCAAAAACTCAGGAGGGGTCAAGTTCCTCAGATAATACAAAGGGAACAAATGGATCAGATAGATCAAGGAGACTAGTAGATGAGGCCTCCATTCCAGAACAACTACACAGACGAACACTTCGATCAAATGTTCGAAGACCAAATGCATTGTTGAGATGACAAGAACCCGCATGTGTTTTTGACAAAGATAGAACATGATCAGTATGTGAGAAGAAACAACGATTTTATAGTGGAGACAAATGATGCATGGATTGGAGAAACTGATGTTGCGTTATCCTGGGAAATGAAAGAGTTCATAAAGGGTTATCAGAACACCATCATAAAGATTCAGAGGAAATATAACCTTAGGATCAAGGAAGCCTATACCAATCCTCAGCAGACAAATCCCATAAGGAAACCTCTGACAGACACCGCTTCCACAAGTTGACCGATCCCGGACAGTGCAACCAAGGATGCGATGGAGAAGACAAAGTTAAAGGAGGAGGCCCTGAAGAAAACTCTGGAAGAAAGCTGATAAGAAGGTGGAAAAGAGGTAGAGAAAGTTTGTCCCCCTTTTAACTTTGAGCATGACATGGCTAAAATTAAAATCTCTATCCCATTCAACGAACTCATTATAAAGGGTGAGTATCGAAAGATTATCATTAAAATGTTGAAAATGGGAGGGACCCCCGATACTTTGAATATCCAAGATGATCACCCTGCTATTCATTTTGGTCCACGCATTGAGGAGAAAAGTGATACTGAGGACATGCCTCCGTTCTATGTCAGTGTAAATATTCATGACATGACCCTAAATAATGCCATGCTGGATTCTGACGCGTCAACAACCTCATGCCAAAGTTGATCATGGATGAATTGGGTTTGGATATCACCAGACCGTACAAGGACCTTTTCTCTTTCGATTCGAGGAAAGTCAAGTGCTTGGGTCTCATCAAGGACTTAGTTGTGTCGTTGGCCCAAATTCCTTCGAAGAACATGTTTATGGACATGGTTGTGGTGGACATACCTCCAAATCTTGGTATGTTTCTATCCAGTTCATGGTTGCGAAGTTAAAGGGGACCCTGCAAATGGACATGTCACATCCCACCATTCCCATCTTTGGCCAGGACAGACAGTTTCACAGAGAACTACTACTGACATATATGGTGAGCAGTAAGAAGAAACCAAATAACCATCCTATATACTCTATCAACACTGAGGTTGGTTCCTCCATATTCTACAATGAACTGAGCTTCGAAGAGGAAGATCCGATAGCCAGCCTGACAACCGATGAGGAAACCGCGTGATAGGCGACAGAGTGCATAGAACCAAATGACCGGGCAGAAAATGAGATATGGAACATGAGTTTCGACGACGTGGTTAGAAAAGAATGGGTTCAGGCTGGCGTATGTATAATCGCCCCCAAGGCAGTCATAAATATGTCCTCATACAAGCTCACGTTCAAATGCACAAAAAACATGGTCGAGTATGAGGTGCTGATTCTGGGCCTCAAGGTGTTGAAAGAATTAGGCGCAAAGAAGATAGCAGTGCATGGAGACTCCAAACTGGTCATAAACTAGGTTGAAGGAATATATTAGACAAAGCACCTTGGGATGAGAGTGTACAGGAACTTAGCGCTGGACCTCCTTGAGGAATTTTCAGAGTATGACATATCTACTATCCCAAGGGACAAAAATCAGATTGTTGATGTGTTCGCCACCTCGGCCTGGGTTTTTAAAATCCCCATCTCCCCAAACAAAAAATATGAGATTGAAGTCAAACATAGGCTGATAGTGCCTGATAATATCAAATACTAGTAGGTGTTTGAGGACGACAAGCAGGTAGAAATATTTCTTCAGATGAGTGATGAGTTCACTAACATAAACATTGATGATGAATGTTGCTGTGAAGAAGATGGGAGCATGGATGCGTGCAGTAATTATGACCCTTTCCAGAACCAGATCACAGGAAGGGACATAATACAACTGAAGAATAACATCATTCTGAAGGGGTTAGTGCTACTGGAAAAGTTGTTTGATTAAAATGACGTGGTGAAGAATCCCAATATCACTTCAAACAAAGAGAACGTGGAATACTGCAACATTGAGACTAAGGAGAACCCGAAAATGATCAAATTATTGAAAATGCTCAGCCAAAAGATTAAGCAAGACTACGTCAAGGTCATGAAGGATTTTCCTGATGTTTTCACATGGAGCTATGATGATTTGAAGGTGCATGACACTAAGGTGATCCAGCATGTTATCCCTCTCAATGAATATCATAAACCTTTTGAAACATAAGCTGAGACGGATAAACCCCCTATTACCGCTGATCGAAAAAGAGGTAAAGAAACTGTTCGAAGCTAAGATTATTGTTTCTTTAAGATTCTTGAAATGGGTAGCTAACTTGGTACCTATAAGAAAGAAGAGAAACAAAATAAGACTATGTGTGGACTTCTGAAACTTGAACAAACTGTCCCTAAAGGACCACTACCCTCTCCCAAAAATGGACTATATCCTATAAAAGGTGGTGGGGTCCCATAAGATTTCCATGTTGGATGGTTTTTTGAGGTATAATCAGATCATGGTCCACCTAGACGATAGATAAAAAATGTCTTTCACGACTCCTTGGGGGACATTCATGTATGCCAAGATGCCTTTCGGCCTGATGAACATCAGAGCCACTTTCCAGAGGGAAATGGAAATCACATTTGTCGACAAAAAGGACAATTTCATTGTGATCTATTTTGATGACATCATGGTATACTTTGCCTCTGACGAACAACATCTCGAGCATCTAAATTGTTTTTTCCAGAAGTGCAGGAAATTTGACATATCGCTAAATCTAAAGAAATCACATTTCAGGGTGGAAGAAGGGAAGTTGCTGCGACACATTATATTGAGGGAAGGAATTAAGATAGACCCTAGTAGGGTTGAAGGAATCCTGAAGATCAAAACTCTACGCAGTCAAAAATAAGTGAAATCCTTCCTAGGAAAAGTAAACGTTTTGAGGAGATTCATCCCAAATATGACAGAGATTATAAAGCATATGACCTGCATGCTCATAAGTCATTTGAAGATATCAAGGTGGAATTGACTAGAGATCATGTGCTATCCATTCCATATTTCATGAAGGATTTCATCCTATTTTCATTCTCCTCAGAGCATATGATCGTCGATGTGTTGTTACAAAAAGACGAACAAAACTTTGAAAATCCTATAGCTTATTTCAGCAGGACACTGCGAGATGCTCCACTAAGGTACGAAATTATGGAAAAACAAGCATATGCTGTAGTGAAATCCTTGAAGGAGTTCAGGACATACATATTTCATTCCCACATCATTTCTTACGTGCCCAACAACTCAGTGAAATATATCCTGACTCAGCCTAACCCAGAAGGAAGGAGAGGTAAGTGGATAGTGGCCATGCTGGAATATGACCCGGACATCAAGCCTACAAAACTAATTAAGGGTCAGGGCCTTGCAAATCTTCTGATGCAGTCAGACTGCAATGTCGTGGGAATAAATTTCATCATAGATCTATCAGAGAGTCCTCAAGAAGAAACGACTGCGTAGGGGTCCTAGGAGTTCGTCGATTAACCATGGTATGCAGATATCATCTATGTGTTGGATAATCTCTAGCCCCTTCTGGGCGTAAGTAAGACTAAGGAGAGATTTCTCAAGCTTAAAGTGGTTAAGTTCTACATCTTGGACAACTCACTCTACTGGAAATATCATGGGGGGAATGTTGTTGAGATGTTTGTTGGAGAATGATGCGAAGCGAGCCACAAAATAATTTCACAAAGGCAACTGTAGGGGACACCATTATTGAAAACCCACTGTGCACAAAATCCTNACAACTCACTCTACTGGAAATATCATGGGGGGAATGTTGTTGAGATGTTTGTTGGAGAATGATGCGAAGCGAGCCACAAAATAATTTCACAAAGGCAACTGTAGGGGACACCATTATTGAAAACCCACTGTGCACAAAATCCTGAGGGAGGGTTAATATTGGCCTACAATCTTCATGAATGTGTATAAAGAAGTCTCCAGCTTCCATAAATGTCAGATTTTTGACGGGAGAAGAAAGCTGCAACCCCTACCACTAAAGCTGATCTCAGTCAAAGCATCGTTCATGCAGTGGGGTTTGGATTTCATAGGGGAGATAAATCCACCATCCTCGACGCAAAAAAAATGGATACTCGCGGGAACTGACTACCTCACGAAATGGATTGAAGCGATCCCCACGAAGCAAGCTACCAACGCAGTTATCATCCAATTTCTAGAGACAAACATCATGTTGAGGTTCGGATGCTTCGTCAAGATCATAACAGATAATGCAACCACATTCAAGTCTAAGAGGATGGAAAAATTTTGTCAGGATTACAATATAACCCTAGGGAATTCTACAATGTACTACCCACAAGGAAATGAGTTAGCAGAATCCTTGAATAGAAGTCTAACCTGGATCATCAAAAGGATCCTACAAGACAATAAGAAAGCCTGACAAAAAATGATTATCTATGCACTATGAGCAGATCGGGTTACGACCAAGAATTCCATATCAACGTCACCTTTCTAGATTGTATACGATGCAGACGCAATTTTCCCTACCACACTGGGGTTTCTTGTCCGAAAACTGTTGCAAGAATATGAGGTCGAGCGAAATGATGCACAGAGAAGAATAAATCAGTTGGTTCACACACAACAGATGAGGGAACAAGTGTACAATCGATCACAAATCCACTAGGAAAAGATGAAGAAATCCTTTGACAAGCATTCCAAGCCAGAGGATTTCTGATTGGGTGATCTAGTGTTGATATGGGACGCAAGAAATGAGGACAAAGGAAAGTACATAAAGTTCGATAACCTGTGGACAGGTCTATTCAGAATCGATGCACATCATAGAAATAATGCTTATTTTCTGGAAGAACTAAATGGGCAGTGTGTTGGTTGGGGGCTTGTAAACGACAAGTTCATGAAACATTATCTAATGAAGTAAATTCCATTTAAGTCATTGTCATTGTAAATAGTCATTTTATTTTGGTGTCAAGCCAGTAGGTCAACAGAAAATTGAAGCCCGAAGTGAAGGCCTTGAGTTTTGTGTCGAGTCTTTTAAAAACTGCATTGATAGGTTTAGGTTGCATCCTGTTTTTCATAATGCAGTGTCAAAGAGTCAAAATAATGCCCAACGGTCAGGCACCTGGTGTACTGTTCTTTTCTACCTCACAGGGGGGATAACATCCCCATTGGAGCCAGTTGTTAGTGCCTTCATTTTTCTTTCAATTAGAGTTGGTTTTCAGTTGAGTTAGGACCCATGTGTCAAAACATGTGAATTTAGGTACGTAGCAATGAAAGGGTTGAAGTCAACAAGTGGTCGGCTGGCTGTTGGAAATGGGAACAGATGTCAAAGTCAAAACAAGCGTAAATGGTACAGGTATGTTGTTCCTAGAAAGATGGGTTTTGTCAAAAGGTTAGACTCTACATGCCCTAGGTCAACTCAATCAGTTAATGGAAGTCACTTCGGTAAGTGCTGTAACAATTATCTATTATCATGAAGGCCGAAGGAATGGAAAATTGCGACGTTCGTATCATGCATGCCCTGTAGCCTTTATCGCCTATACCTTACACACATCGATGTGTTCTGGAAAATCTGTGGTTTGATTCGAAACATCAAGTCGCCATGAATTTGTATTATTTGGAACATTTCTTCCTTCCACCTAATCTGTTATAAATCCCAGAGGTTCTTCACCCATTTTTTTCGTGGAATCAGATCCAGGCTCTATCTGTAAGTTTTCTCATAGGCCTAGGTTGATAGAATTATCCATATTGGGAATTCACACGATATATTGCACACGAGACAAATATCGGTCGCACCATGGAGACCTCTCAGAACATGAAGAAGGGTACACGTAGCGGTAGGATCACCAAACCCGAGCCCCAAAATGATTGGGATTCATTCTCAATCATAACAGGCAGCCCCAAAGATAAAAAAATGGATTTTTCCTTTACCCACGAGAACGACGACATCACACGATGGAGAAATTGGAGTGGAAGGAACTGTGCAAGAAGGAAGGACAGTAGAATATCTGTCTCCCCAACAACAGATTCCTTGGAGAAGGGGGAGGCCAAGGAAGAATAAAGAAACTAGGGAAACCCAAATCCCATACAAGTCACGCGTAGGATCATTCGCTGAAAAATTTCTTATGCCCATTGTCCGGTTGGAGCCTTTGGAGGGCACACGCCAAGAGATTAGGAGTAGAATGAGGAGGATGGATTCCACTGGCACAAATGATCAAGAGACATCTCAACAATTGAAGCAGGCAAAGATAGCTATCGCCTAACTTTACTAGGAAAACTGGGAGCTGAGACAGTAGCTAGCGACAAAGAGCATTGAAGTGTCAACAACACAAAGTCGCGAAGGGAACACAACATGGCTCAAAAGACAACTCAGAGAGGCGCAGGATATGATCGTATAGCTACGCGAAGCACAACGACCATCAAAAGGAAAGCATGCAGAGTATTTCATAGAACGTGAAGTGACTGAGGAGGAAGCTCGTGCGGCTATCGCTAGTGTGTAGAAGAAACAAGATTAACTAGTCTATTTTCGTAACCTCCAACATAGAGAAAATATTGACCATTTTGAAGGAGACATTTCCCTAAAACGTTTTTCCATTTTGATAAAGGGTTGTGATAGTCAGCAGCCACTTGTTGTGCACATTTTTCCAGCAATGAGCATGCGACAGAGATCAGATCCGTTACAATAAACAATAGGACTTTGAAGACACCCGTCCCTCATATACGTAATTGAAGGAAAGTAGTATTGACACCTCAATATTTCATGACGAGGTTTGGTCGATAACCAAATCCCCATGGCGTAACAAAAGTAGTCATGATGTAGCCATATATATCTATTGTCTATTTTTGGAAAACGTCATGTGAAGAGTCCTTTAACGCAGAACAATCGGTTTCCTAGTTTTTAGAGATTTAGTCAGAAAAGAAGGGTAGCCCAAGTGGAGCCCTCTCTTATATATTTTATCTTTTTGATGTACGCCAGGTTTGTTGGAAAAAATTAGTATAGACAATAACTATTGTGTGTAATTTGAGTTTGATCGAAACTTAATGCAAAGGTCCTGTAAATTTGATGAAAAGATTATAATTGTAGCAATTGGATGTATTGTTTTCCCTTATTTGTGTATGTTATTTCTATTATATTTATTCATATATTTTCTATCTAATTCAGAACGAATTTTCCAACCTATGGATTCACTACACAACACCCCTTGTTCGCGCCATTTAGAAAAAACTTTTTTCTTCTAAAAGTTAACTCTGAATTAATCCACAGATGCACTCTGAGTTACTTCCTGTGTTGTCTCCTCGCCACACATTATGATTTTTCACCGAAGACTATTTCTCGCTTAGCCTTATCCTCTCAAGTTTAGTCACCGATTCATTTGTTTCGTTTTTTTCTAGAATTGAATCCATAGCCCAAGGTCTTATTTTATTGTGCCAATATAACCAAAATTTATTATATGACAGTATTAAATATAGCCACAAATTTAAATCCATATCCTGCACCTAGAAAGTGTCTCCCAAGAGAGCCCTCTCCAGATCCGAACAACTAGTTTCGGTCTCAAAGTTGGTTGAAAAAGGTACCTTCGTCGTCTGTTTATTAGCTGAACAGATTTATAGAGTGCTAACACGCTCTAACTTTGGGTGCATATTTATTAGCTTTTGTTGTAACGGTTGGGATTTAGGCTTCATGGGAATTACATGTTGTATTATGTTTGGGTCAAATGTTTTTAGATCGTCATGAGTCCAAGTGAACACATATTTAAATTCTTTAAACAATTTTATAAATGTGACTTTTCTTGTTGTGTACACCCTTTTCCCAATTTAATATTTTGGGGATGATCATGTGTTCCTAATTTTATAGTTTCATATTGTAGCAAGGAACTATTCATTTTACAATTAACTACTCCCTTAAATTTTTCATGTAGATCATAAAATTTTTATAATCTGATGACAGATTTTGGGATAGATTTTACCATGTCAGATGAACTTTCAATCGATCATGAATCATATATTACCATAAAATAGCGGAGATTTTTGTCATGAATGTTTTCATCGATTACAACACCTTGGAAAGTGTCTTCCATATGAAAAAAAATTATCATCTGTTTATCGTCATTAAACACCCGTCAATTAGTGACATTATTCAAAATTGACGACCTGAATATCAATTCAACAGAAAATGAATTAGGAGAAAAACCTTCAACAGGAAATAATTTTGATGTTACATTTTCCAACAAATATGCTTCAGAATTACTAGATCTAGGAATAGAACTTATATTGAAGGAGAGAAATATATTAATCAAGTTCCATACCCTGGTCTAGTAATTTTTGAGATGAAAATATACACAGTGAATATAATTTTTTACCTTCTTGACCACAATTTCATAATCATTGAATACAACTAGGCAATGGATGTCAAGGTCAATGGATTTCTTGAATCCCTACAAGAGGGATTCATATTATGTTGTATTATTTATGCAATCGAATTCAAATATACAATCAATGAATGTCTTATTACCTTCGGGATCTATCAATAAACAATTGGCATTGACTCCTTCACGTGATTTAGACCCATCAAAGTACAAAGAACAAATTTCATCGTTCTCTCAACTATCTACAATATTCACAACATGATTAGAGGCCATTCCTTGGGTGTAGACTGATATTTCAGATTGTTGATTAGGGTATGCAATAGTATATATTTCAGCAACAAAGTTCCCAAAGAAGGTATTCATACCTTTATTTTCTAATGCATTCACACTTGGAACAAAAGGTTCATTTGGATAATTCATATATGTAACTGTATATTTCAGATAGTGTTCCCTGTTGACCCTATGTTTGTTTGGCTAACCATTGAGTGATAACCATAGGTGAGACCGACCTATGGAAAAATAACCATGAAGTTGTTCATACCAATCCCTACTTAGGAACATGCCATACATTTCTAAAATATCTGTTGTTACTATGTCAATCACTTGATGTACTTTCGGATTGGATGATAACCCGATCAAAACATCTTTAAGCTCTCCAACCACCATAACATTAGTTATATCCAGCTGAATGATTTTCATATCTGATAGTTTAACCTCAACATTGATTTTTTGACAGACTGACAAACTCATCACATTCGATGAAGCCCCAGAGTACACCATACAATTATGCACATTTCTATTAAATATTTTGAATGTTAATAGAAACAATGGCACATTAGACCTCTTTCATGGTGTGGGAGAAGGAATTGGAGGTTTTGTATTTTTATCTGTTGCGTCCAAGGGAATTTTATCTAGGTTTTCTATGATTTTATCCAAAACATCTTTATTTTTATTGTTTCTTTCAGGTACACCTTTGTCTAAAACATCCTTCCTTTTATTACTACTATTTTCAGATGTGCTTTTGTCTAGAGAATATTTCTTTTTATCGTAATTGTTTTTATTTATTCTTTGTAACATTTTCCGTTGGATGTAGGGAAACTTAAGCATCTCGTATATTGAAATATTTTCTTTTAACCTCTTAAAATCCTCAATAGGGCCATATTCCAGACCAGAGAAAGACAAATTATTTGAGTTTTCAGCCTGTTTCATTTGTTTTGATATTGTGTTTTTGTTTGCATCAGGTGAAATTTCTTTTTGATATTTAGGCTGCTTTTTACTACGAGTTTATAAGGATGTTGATTACTATGTACGATTTCAAATTTGGCTTGAAAAATATTATCTGAAAAATGTCTGAAATCTAGAGGGGATGAATCTTCTTCATTAGGTGTTCCCTCATCCTCATTTTCTACACCATTTTGTTTTCCAGCTGGGACATCATAAGTATTATCAGTTCCAGTTAATAAGGCCTATATAGCATGGTGTAATCCTTCTAAACTCAAACCTTCAACCAGTGGGGTTGACCTATTGGGAGGATTTGGAGGTGGTTTTATAAAAGGTTTTTGATAAATTCCTTTACTAGAATATCCTTCCTTTGTATCTCTTTCCATATCTACAACTTGGTTGGATAAATTTTGAAATGATTTTTTCAAACTTTCCATATCTATGGGTTCCTGACATTTCTTATTTGAACGTGGTTTGGTAAGAGTTTTTATCTTCTTCTTGGAAGAAGAAGTTGATTGAGTTTCAGGATTTGTGTTATCCTTCAAGCTAAGCATGTCCTTTTCAATGAGGAATGCTACTTCAAAATCTTCTAACAGAGTATTCTTTTTATACCTTTTAACCCACATGGTTGTAGTATGATATAAAGCTTTATCATAATAAGCAACAATCATATTTTCTACAAGCATATAATCTGCAAGAATCTTATTTTTGAGTGTAATAAATCTCCAATTAAAATCTTTAACCTTTTCTTTGGGATTCATCTTCATACTAGATAACTCCATGACTAAGACTTCGGGAGATTTTTCGTCTTCAAATTTTTCTAAGAAAAAGGTTTCAAATCTATCCTAGGAAACAATAGTTTGAGTTTGCTGTGATAAATACCTTGTGGAGGTATTTCCTTCAAAGGTATAGGGAAAAATCCTGCATACAACATCTTTAGTTTCTACATTTCTAAGCCTAACAACCAACATGATTTTTTTTATATGATCCTCAGGTGACTGTTTAGAATCGGGATCAAACTTAGGTAACCATTTTTTAGTATGCTTAGGTCAAGGATGTTGTGTTTCTGGTATCGCCACAACATATTGGTCAAGCCAAGGCTTGGCGGTATTATTTTGATTAGTCATCTGGGTTGAAGTCTGTGAATTATTTGAATTTTGAGATTGCTTAGAAGATGAATTGTCTTCGTCAGAAGATTCTCCTTTTGAAGGAGGTGGATAAGGGTTTGGTGGTGAAGGAGGAAGTCCATATCCCCCAGCACCTAGAACAAGTGTTTCATATGGGAAAATTTTATGCAATGTGTAATTTGGTGTACCGGTAACATGAATATTTTCTTAATGACCAGGCAAGTTAAGAGGTTGATGTAATTGGTCACTTAGCTGCCTAAGTCTGGTCAAGGTATCTTGGGTTCTTATTATTGATCGATGAGAATTATAGATGATATCCTATACATCAAGTCCCTGAGGAAGCGGTGGTGTATGTTCGATTGGAATAGATTGAGAATGTGGTTCAAGTGGAATAACAGGCTGGGCTTCAGATGTAGTGGTTGTATTGGGTACAACAATGGAGTCTGAGTGACTACTATTTATAATTAGAGATAAATTATTAGGAGGTGTATTTCGACCTCCTCGTTCCATTAATATATTTCAGGCCTCCTTCTAACACCATTTGTTGATGGGGATATGTGAACACACCATTAACTGTGAGGGAAATCCCTGTCCGAGGTTTTCTAAGTAACCTAAGTTGTTTGTGATGACTCACCCTAACGGGTTTTACAGATCCGATGGCCGATAAAGGGATATAATGTAAACTATAAAAATAAAATAAATAACCAATTATCTACTATGTACATTTATGTTCTATATATACAAATATACAGATTGCAATATTTGCAAAAAACCATGGAAACTAAGTTTATAAAAGAGAACCCAATCTCAGGCAAAATGTAAATAGATCTAAGATTAATTACTAATCTACTTTTACCTTTGAAAAGAAAATAAAAGAAAAGAGGGAATGTAGATGATAATGTTCCAACTTAGATAAGAAAAGTATTTAAGTTTGAAGGTGAATCTACGTTCAAAAATCAAATAACAAAAAGAAGAAAAATTACTAACCTAAAATTGGCCAGTGTTAAAAGAGAAAACTATGGTTGTGTCTTCCCGTACTAGACTACTCCTGCAATCTTCCTGTTAAGAGAAATCTATAGCCGAAAGTTGTATAATTCTAAGAATATGAAATGCCAAGATAAATCCACTTCACTTTGACAATTCAAATCTCATTCATAATACATAAATGAATACTCTTTTGTTGTTAATCTCAGGTGAGGATATAAGTGACCATTTACAATAAGAAATAAATTTGTATTGAACAAATAGATATGTGAAAACTCAAAGTATATGAACAAATTCAATATTGCTCAAGATTCGCATCAAGATAATAAAATCACCTGAAACTTTAAAATTTGGAATCATGGACTATTAAGAGAGTGAAAGAATTAATGTATAAATGATAATAATTCACCATGCATTGATAAAGCAGACTAAAGATAATTTTAATCAATTCATAATCTATTATTTTGAAGAAAATAAATCATAACATCAAGATATTATAATACTAACTGAACAATTTAACTTCTAGGACAAAATCCTTGGTTAAAGCACAATTCTATATCCTTCACTAAAATATTCATGAGTTCATCTCCCAAAACTTTTCACCCCCATGGCATCAAATCTAACTGAGTATTTAAACACCACAATGATCTATTTCTCATATCCATAGGATAGAGGTAAATCTTCAAAAATAGAGTATTTTTAAAGCCAAATCCTAACTTGAGTTTATAACAGTAATGTTTACAAAAACTTATAAAAGTTTGTTATAACAATCATTCAAAAATACATTCTGAATTGTTTAAAATAGATCCTACTTTTAAAACAGAAGTACTTCATGGCATTCATTAACCAAGCAATGCACAAGACATATTCTCGTTCCTTTTGAGACATGAAAATAAAATTAAAATCCAATTAAAATCACATTAACTAAATTAAGACAAGCTACAAAATCTTTGATTTTGTATCTAGTCTAAAAACAATGCAACAACTAATGCTTAACAAACACATCAAATAGAAATAAAAACATAGATTTATTTACCCAAATTAAACATTGGAAAATGAGGATCCATGCATCTTTGATGTCATAATAGCATTGACATTTGATGACTTATTAATAATAATATCTCCAGGTTTCTTGGATTTTTTGTCCGAGGAAAACTTTGTTGTATTTCAGACCTCAACTCCTGATTGTCTCTTTCAAGTTCTTTATTCTTCCTTGTAACCCGATTAAGGTGCATTTGCAAATATGGAACTTCTACGTAATATCTCTAGGCCCATGCTAAACATTCATGACAACACACAAGTTCTAAATTTAGGAGTGATTGTTGGTGATCTAAGTTTGAGGGATTTTCGTGCACCAACTTAGCCTTTATATCAGACCAAATTATAGAAAATCCCTCACATCTTGGAGGAACGGGGGAAAACTAGAAACAAATTGATACTTGGGTTAGTTATCCTCTGTAGAGTCTAGGATTGTACTTTGAACAGAATTTTGATAATATATCATAATCGTTTGAATGGAATCATTCATTTTCTTATGCTTGTTCCTTATCATTCTTGATAGGATGCGGCCATTTATTTTGTTTTAAAACTCGACCTCACAGACCTCCTGTAAATTCCTATCTTGTTTACCCTGTTCTTTAAACTTCTCATTGATTCCTGACTTCATAGATCGTGACTGATCAGTAACACTTAACGACTAATTCCTTAGATGACTAAGGATAGCTTCTAAGGGTTTACTAGGCACAAACCCATGTCTTTTGGGAGATAATCTAGCCATAGGAACAATCTCTATTTGGGCATTGGGTGAAATGATAGGGTCACTTTGAATCTGGATCTCAATTCGAAAATCATAAGGCGAATTAGGTGATTCCTTGGGAGAGAAAGGATCTTCAACACCTTGCGTTAAATTGATGATGGGGTCAATTTGCGGGGGTAAGAATTCATTTCTTACCATAAAACCTTGCCAATTGTTCCCCATGCTAACCAAATAAAATTCCACCAAGATGCAAATTAGGCCATGGTGAAACAAGCTGGTCTCAGGGTTTGGGCTTGGTCATTGATAAAATTTCGACATTTTTTGCAGGATTCTAAGTAAGTAGAAGGGCGAGTTTAAACTAAACCCCTGAAACACCATTAACAATCATATGTGAAAATAGAACACTAGGTAGAAACTCCCTTCACAAGTTATGAATTTCTTAATTATGAAACAAATACTATGCCAACTGGTTTTAAATAGCTCTAATGTCATACCATTTATGTGGTATTGTGACTTAATGGATTCCAACAGAGACTGCCATGGAATTCTAGTTACCTTCATGTTTTTAAACCACCTGTCACCTTTCTAAGGAAGACCTATTGCCTTAGCAATGAATTCCTCTGTAACCTGTATCTGAACATCCCCAATTTTGTCTTTGGTGACATCAAAAGTCCTAGAAAAATCTCTGGCCACTTCCAAATTAAAACCATTAAATGATTGGATAAACTCTAACCAACCGACGTGGGAAAGCCTACCCACCACATCGTCACGAGACAACAAATTTTGCAAGCCATTCGGCTCTATCCTCACTATGAGATCCATGAAATTAACATGGATAAACCAGAAGACAAATAAACAGTTTTCATCAAGGGAAAAAAACTGTAATCGCAATAGACCAAGCCCATAAATAGTGAAAGAGGTCGAACAAACATAGCTGATGACAAAAAAACACTTGAGGGTTTGAGGAAGCTCTACCATTATCTCCCACTCCATGTTATGATTACCTCATGTAGACCATAGGATAGAGGTGTTTGAAACTAACAAACCCATGAAACCCTCATGACTTTCCACAAACTACTAACTCGATTTCGAGGACATTAACACTACGCAGAGTAATGATTCATGTGATAGACGAAAGGTTAGGACAAAATAGGTAATCATCATTGAAAATTAAGTCATGATATGACAATGGTAAGACCTGAACGTTATGTTTAGAAAACTTGGAGAGGGGAGGGAACTTTGATAGAACCATGTTTCATTAATTAATCAAGAGTTTTAAACAAGGTTGTAGTTTAGGCTCGTCAACCCAACTTAGCTTAAAATTTATTTAAATCAAACTTACACATTTCAAATCGAGTGAGTTTTTAGGAAATGAATCATAGTTAGGCTGTTGAACTTAATTCATAAATATTCCATTAAAAATATAGTTCAAGGAACTTCTATGCAGACCTTATATTAGTTAAGGCAAATAAACAATAATTTTTAATCCATGCATAGGGATACTGTCACAAGAGTTTGATCAACAATTTGCACGAAAAAAAGATTCAATTTCATGCTTTGCAGTCATGAAATTGAAGAGGGAAAATGATCAATAAGTGACATAAAAATATTCACACAAAAATGTCCGAAACAAACAAGACTAGTTAGCACTAAACAATCACACCTTTGTACAAAAAAAAATATGTCAATCTAACGCATATAGAAATACTAGCAGTGAGTATAATAAGTGATTTTGTATTTCAAATGAAAATGAAAAAAAAGATGCTAGTTTTGTAGACAACATGACCTCACTTATGAAACATTCTTTGGTGTTGGCCAACTTTTGATTTCTTCAATCTTCTCAAGGCCCATCGCTATTCCTTCCTTTGAGACGATATGTCCCAAATAAAGGATTTTCCTTTGATAGAAAGTGGACTTGCTTAACTTGGAATATAATTGGTGCTCTCTCAACACCTATAGCACCATCCTAAATTTTTTCTCATGGTCCTCCTTTATCTTAGAGTAGATAAAAACATCATTCAAGAAGACAATGATGGATTTTTCCAGGTAATCTTTAAAAACTCTACTCATTATACACATAAAATTACTTGGTGCATTTTTCAGGCCAAATGAAATGACCACCAAATCATAATGGCCATACCTTGTCTGAAATTCTATCTTGTTGGTGTCTTCTTCTTTGATTCTCACTTCATGGTAACCTGACCTCAGGTCAATCTTGGAAAATATCCTTTCTCCTCTCAGTTGATCTAAAATATCACCAATCTGCAATAGAGGCTACATGCTCTTTATAGTAACCTTATTAATTTTTCTCCAGTCAATGC
Organism: Picea sitchensis; assembly: GCA_010110895.2. NCBI lineage: Eukaryota > Viridiplantae > Streptophyta > Pinopsida > Pinales > Pinaceae > Picea > Picea sitchensis. Next base: position 243,028 of record SNQJ01S0013172.1, read on the forward strand.
AAAAACTCAATGTTCAATCCTTTTTCTTCACAAAGATCACTAGGGCACCCCAAGGTGAGACACTTGGGTATATATACCCCTTTTTCAAAAATTCGTCTAGTTACATCCAAAAATATTTCATCTCTGATGTTCTCATTCTGTAAGGAGTTTAGGACACATGGGTATCTCTAGGCATTAATTCAAAAGAGTAGTCAATATCTTTCTTTGGTTGCGATCCATAAACTCCCCAAATACATTTCATATTCCTTCAAAACTGGATAATATTCGAGACTTGGATCATTATCCTTTGTTGTCTCTTCCATATGAGCATCATTTATCTGACATCCTTTTCTAAAAATTCTTTTGAATGGAAATGTTGAAATCTCTCTTATATATAGAGTTCTTGGAATACCTTGCATTGTTCTTGAATTCCCTTCCTCATCAAGGCACGTGAAAGCCTTGTTGTAGCAACCTAGTATAACACAATTCTTGTCAAACCAATCCATACAAATCAAGAAATCATGTGATCCAAGTGGTATGATGTTAAAATTTTCCTTAGTGATAACTCCATTCATTCTTACTGGGAAATCCTTGACAAGTTCATTGATTTTCCTCTTGGTTCTAGTGGCTAGATGAACCAACTAATACTTTCTATGATTTCATCTCTTCAATTTAAACTTTTCAACTATTTTTGGATCTATATAGATATTACTAGCTCCATAATCAATCACATTAGATATATTTTGATTATCAATCTTACCTTCTTCCTCAGTCATGTGGGATTGGTAGTCTTATTGTCTATTATCCAAGGATGCATAAATCCTTGCAATTGTCATGCCCACATCGTAAACTTTATTAGATTCCTCAATGTTATGCATATTCCTCATTCTATATCCTTTTTTAGGACAATATTTATACAAATGGTCTCCTTCCCATCCCCAACACTTTATGGGTTGTTGTATTGGCATTTTCCCTAAGGAATCTATCATTTAATGTTCACCTTATGTTGGTTTCTCTTGTTGATATTCTTGAGATATATTCCTAACAAAAGGAGGATTGATTACTTTCTTTCTCTGATCCATATTGCCTCTCTTTTTATCAGCCCAATCCTTTGGGAAGGTTGGCCTTCATTTGTTCTATTCATACAAATATTTATCCTTCCTCATGGATTCTTCCAAATTTTTAGGCTCATCAAATTGGATGAAATGTTGAATTTTCGACTTCTTATCCTTGATGAAGTCCATGCACCTAAAAAGCTCTAGGAATTGCTTCTCATAATATTCTATAGTCATATTTCCTAGATTGAGCTCAAAGAGTTGTTTAATCTTATTGTCATAGTAAATTTTTAACAAGTATTTCTACTAAAAATATCTCTTGAACTACCTCCATGAAATTATCTTCTCATCAATATGATTGACTTTCTTTAGTTAGTCCCACTGCTTGGAAGTATTCCCCTGAAGATGATATATGGAAACCATTGCCTCCAAGTTTGATGAGTAATCATGTAACTATAAATATTTTATCATGCCCAACAACTAGGATTAAGAATCTTCGCCCTTCCTATGTTATCCATCAAATGATGGTGTCTTGAGCTTGTTAAGCTCTCCTTGCAAAATATCTGACTCAGGATTCCTCCTTTGATGCTCTCTGACCTTGAACGTGCATGTGCACTTATGGTCAATTGTTTTGTTGAATAATGACGTTTACTAACACTCCTTGATTTCCTAGATCCCCCATGGGCATCCCTCATATCATGAGACCTGGATGCTTCTACTTGCCTTTCACTAGCTTCCTGTTTTGTGCCATAATATTTTTTGAATTGTATCTGCAACATTATTAGAGTTTGTGGAAGATGAGTGTTAATTTTATTCTAATCCTCCTGCACTCTTATCATCGTTTCATTGTCTACCCTATAATTTTGCACTTTTTTTGTAATATTCTCATAGTCTCACCATGCTTCTACAACAATTGGACTCATTTTTTTCATTTCCCATGCTGATGTGAAAACCTTTTGTATCATATTCATGAATATAATATCCTTGGGAATTTTCAATGTTTCTAGTCCTCATATAGGTACCAAATATGTTTTTACTATACATTTAATTATGAAAAAATGTACATGCAACAATTATTGAACTAGAATTAAGCATATTATAAAATTGTCATTAATTAAGCTACATGCCCTTCTTTACCTCATTTTTTCTAAGAACAATGACACACTAATAAAAATTTTGAGAATTTGTTGGCATGCTCAGAGGTTGGTTAAATACCCTAGGTTCAAGTTACTTATTCCAACAAAACCCTACAAACATCGGCCCTTTCGTCATCACCTACATGTATACGAAGTCTCACCTGAGGTATATTTATGGGAATTGTAGGAACCAAGATTCTATAACAATGAGGGAAAGATTGGAAACCTACTCTGTCATATCTATAGGATCCTCTCGCGCACTAGACCTTTGTTACCCTGAGCTCATTACTTAGTTATATATGCACATATACCCATAGTTATGCTATTTATTGGTTAAGCATGAAGTCATGGCTACTACACACTACTATATCATCATCAACATTAAAGATAAACATACTATCAACCTTATATATATATACATTCACATTACAGACACAAATTAACATCCAAAAGCACAACTCTACACAGGGTTATGGTGGTCCACCCCACTTTGGGCTATGTCCATAAAATATCAACTTGTTTATTATATTTGAATGTATTGGTTGCACTTTGTGCTATAATGGATGCTTAGCATACAATTATTCTCACATTTGTAGCTTATTTACTATGGTATTCACCTTGAAACTCACTTTCTCTCTATCTATATCTATCTCTCTTTGGCCCCCTAAACTTCACGACACCCTTATATATATATATATATATATATATATATATATATATATATATATATATATATATATATATATATATATATATATATTCTCTCTATCTATATCTATCTCTCTTTGGCCCCCTAAATTTCGACACCCTTATATATGTAAATATATATATATATATATATATAGGGTGGTCCACTACTTTGAATTTCGTCCTTGAAAATATATAAGGGTGGTCCACCCCACTTTGGGCTACGTCCATAAAATATCAACTTGTTTATTATATTTGAATGTATTGGTTGCACTTTGTGCTATAATGGATGCTTAGCATACAATTATTCTCACATTTGTAGCTTATTTACTATGGTATATACCTTGAAACTCACTTTCTCTCTATCTATATCTATCTCTCTTTGGTCCCCTAAATTCGCGACACCCTTTACATATTTATATATTATGATCAAGGAATTTTGACATATAATTATGATTTGGGTACAACTCATGCTCAGCTAGTGAAAATGCATTATGAGTTGGATACAACTCATGATCGGCTAGTTTTCCCAAATTTTTTAATCATTGTTTGTTCTTGTCCCTCATCTTCTCCTCTTTCTTCTCTCTTTTGTATTTATCTTGTTTATCTTCTTCTTCATTTTCCCTTCCTACACATTTTCCCTATACCTCCTCTCTTCTCACTATTCCATCCCAAAAACTTCTTGCCCAACGGGCCCCCAACAGTCACCCGTGGCTCGTTCGGAGCCACTTAGGCCTATTTTGTCACGCTCCTCCATGCCTCAGTAAATTTCTGGAGGGTGTCCTTCACTTCCTATACTGTTATTGTTAGTTTTTATTCCTTGTTAAATATTTCCTCCATCGTTTGCGATGCCAAAATAGTAAGTTTGGCCTCAGTGTCTTGCACTGATAGTGTCGTAGTGCTTTTCATAGTAGCTAGTCTTTCTAGTACCCCGAGGAATTCATCCTGAAGTGGTTGTAATTTTTGTGTGATCTTCCTCTATTCTTCATTCATCTGTTCAAATTCACTTTATAATTTCATTTTATCCAGGATAACTATCATTTTTTTTGTTCATGGTAGAGTATTTACATGCTCAATGTCCTGATATGCTTGTTCCTGCATATTCCTTATTTTATCCTTTAGTGCTTGCATCTATGGGTTGGTATTAAGATATTTCCAAATGTTTTTTCCTTCATCACACATCTTCATGCATTCATGTTCCAATATTTTGATATTTTCCATTGATTTCTAAGCCATCCTTTCCCTTTCTTCTCTTTCTTCTGGTGGTGTGCCTGGTAGTGTGTGTCGTTCTAGATCGGTGATATTGTTTTGAAATCCCTTGATTACTGCACTCATATTGGATACATTCTCTTATGCTATGGCCTCTACTACCAATGGTACTTCTGGGACTTCTTTGAATAGTTTCTAGAATGTCACTTGGATTTTCTCTGCCAATCGTTCAATTTAATCCTTTTCATTCAAAGCTCTATCAAACTTTCTTTTGCCTCATCCTTCTCTTTCAATGATTTTTCATCCCTAACTTCTTCCTTTCTCTTCTCTTTCAAGGATTTCTCTTCCTTTATTTCATTCTCTCTCTTCTCTTTTACTATGAGTTCCACTTGTTCTCCTACTGCACACTTTTCATGTATTGCAGTGGCACATTTCTTCTATAGTTTTGTCTTCTAGGATTCTAATTTACCCCATTCACTAAGTGAAGTTTATTATTAGAGACTTATTTCCTGTGTGATCCATGTGTGAAAACCCTATAATAATTCCATAGGAATTTGTGACATGACTAGGTCCATGTGACTTAGTCCTTGTAGCCTCTCTTGTACTTCAGGATTGGATAACTTGATGGTATCTATTGGGATCTGGATCACTATGTGCTCTCTTTTCATTTGCGCTAGTACCACAGTCCATACTTCCTCTTTTATTCCTTCTTGGCATGTGATGGATCCTTGCGTAGGTGCCAGTCAAACTATTGCCAATAATTGTTGTGACATCATACATTGGTCCTACACCTTCATTTTTAGTTCTTCTTGTTTCTTTTTGGTATCTTCAAGAACTTCCTCCATGGAATCCCTTAGTCATTTGAAATTTTTTTCCATGTCGTCATATGTTAGTGCATAGATGGTTGGTGTCTTTTGGGCCTTTTTCTTCTTTTGTGAACATGAACCTGTGCTTTGGTCCTGTAGTTTCTTCCCTGTCTTAGGTGAGGGTTTTGGAAGTTGGTTTGTTGGTTCTATTTTTGGTGATTTCTTTGTGCCATTTCCCTGATAAGTTTCCTCTACCCCATTGTCTGGAGGTTCCATCTCTACATCTATGTGTTGTACCACCTCGTTGTTCCCCTATTGCACCATCATATCCCTTTGTGTTGGGACCTTCCAGTCTATCTCCCAATCCTAAATGACCGACTTGATGTCTTCTTTTGTTATCTTGTATTTTTCTTGGACCCAATCCTCCCTTGGATCCTTATTGTCTTTAATGTACATGTGATGTCTGTCTGCATGAAACTCCACAACTAGTCCATATTCCTCCACCAACTTTGGTGACATGTGTGGTGCATTCTGGATACTATGTCTAATCATTTCAACATAGAGAAAGAATTCTATGTTGTTATCCATTTGTCTCCTTTTGTTTGTTGAAAACCAAAAATTCTGGTACTTTTCTGCTATTTATGGCTTCCCTCTCATCCCTAAGAACAATGCATCCTTCAAATCTTTCCATGATGTGAAGGAAATCAAAATCAGGAGCTAGAGGTAGTGAAACTCCATTCCCTTATCTTGGGATTCTGCACAGTCCACTAGGAATTGGTTCAATAGGAATGGTACCCAACTCATTCTAGTAACTTCTACACGTTTTTCTGCCATAGCTATTACCCATGTTGGTACATGATCCTTCCTGCACTTCCATAACATCTTGCATGCTAACATCTATGCCTCTATTCAAATGGTTGGGTCACATATAGTTGGCACATCTAGGTCTTGCACCCCTCTAACCATGTGAAACTTCACTCGTATAACATTTGAATGTGATATATATTTCTTTTTGTATGAAAATAATAGAGCAGGGTCTTCCCCCTGCGTTGGAATCCTAGTGATTCTTGTTATCAAGTCTGTGTTAATATATATTGGATTATCCATCCACATGTAGCCCCCATGCATCTAGGATAAGAGGATTTTAATGCATGCATTGACTTGATTGTTGTGTCTGAAGTGAGGGATGTCGAATAGGATGAGGAGGCATGATCACTCCAATCCTCTAGCCCAAACCTTGGTTACTAGTATGCTCTACTTTGTAAGTGGATTGAATTTAAGTTCCAGGTATTCGTGGGGTGGATGTTCAAGTAAATTCACCAAATCAATAATTTCATGGTATGCATACCTCAATTGAGGTACCTTCTCCAACATGTCTTCATCAATAATGAAATCCTATGGAATTTATAGGGTCTCCAATGTATAGTATGGAGTATTCAACAGAGTGACTAGTGGGGCGTCATCTGTTCTTGAGGGTATGTATTCAAGAGGAAACTTTGGCCCTTATTGTTAAAATTTTGATATCCTCGTTTAACCATAGACAATGTCACATCATTGTCACCCAACCATAGGCATTCACTATGCCACCTCCGAGCACAATAACCTTTAAATAGAATGATTCTAGCAAGTCCACACTATAACCAATAGATAAATCCTAACCAACAACACAACTCTTGTAGTAGCAACACAATACCAATAAAGCATACCTTTTACCAAGAGAATCGCATAAGCATTGCCCCTTAGACTTTCACCCTAGATGTTGTTGTTGCACCTCCTTAAGCTTGCACACTCTTTATGAGTGTGTGTGAGTGTGTCCAAATGAGCTAGAATCCTCCCTATTTATGTCATCCTATACAAGTGACTGGGGTTGAATTCTCTTTTAGGAGCCTTTAAATACTTTAATAATATTCTCCTTGGGATGACTTCTCTTCTAGGGTTTTCACACATATGTTTAAGGATTCTCTTACTTCCATAATATTCTATTCTAAGTACAAAGGTTACACTTGGAGGTTAATACTGTAAGTATTAAAACTGTGAATTAAATAAATGCATATAGATTCTTAGGAAAGACAAAAATTAATCAATAGCTCATACACATAGTACACAGAGATTTACATCAAAAACCCTTAACCGGGAGAAAACCAACCTTCCTTGGTGTCACACCTTTCAACTCTTTATTGTATTAATTTCACCATTTACCATACAATATATAAAATGTTTTTAGGTATTTTGTAGCTACGAAAACCCTAATCCCTTGTAGCATACTGCCCCCCCCCTTGGACCGCCCTAGGAAGCACCTGATGCAAATGACACAATGGGTGAAGTACATTGGGAATGTCAAACACAGTTGTCCAATCAGACGTGCCCACACACACACACATGCAAAGAATATAACACATACCCAACATTATCCCACTTGTTGTTTTCTTTGCATCCAGGTCCACACGATTATATAGTCAACAATCCAAGGAAACAATTCCCATTTTTACTCTACACTGGGAGAAATTTTATGTGCTCACAGACTTTGTCAATGAATCTGCAACATTCTTCAAAGTGTCAACCTTTTCCAACAACACCTTCTTTTGTTCAACCATGTCTCTAACAAAGTGATATTGAACATCAATATGTTTTGTCTTCGAATGATAAGCTGGGTTCTTTGCCATGAATATTTCACTTTGACTATCACAATATAATCTCACTTCTTGTTGTACCAAGCCAATACCTGAACACAATCTCTGTAACCATATTGTTTCCTTTCTTGCATGAGTGGTTGCCATGTATTCATCTTCTATAGTTGAGAGTGCCACTACAACCTGTCTTTTGCTCATCCAAATAGTTTAAACACATACCCAATTGTAGATCTTCTAGGATCTAGATCTCCAGCCCAGTTTTCATCAACAAAACCATGTATGTCCACCACTATATCCAATCCTAGTCTTCCTTGGTAGAACAATCCATAACTGGTAGTGCCTCAAAGATACCTGAAGACCCTCTTTACAATTGACCAATGTTCCTTCCCTGGTTTTGACATATACCTTCTCAAAACTCCTACTGCATGTGCAATGTTCGGTCTAGTATAGACCATTGCATACATAAAAATTCCAACTGCACTAGCATACGAAACATGGGACATGTCCTCTTATTGTTCCTGTGTCTTGGGACACTGGTTTGCAGATAACTTTACACCTATAGGAATAGGAACCTTGAATGGTTTACTTGCATGCATATTAAACCTCTGCAATATCATCTCAACATATATCCTTTGATTCAACCAGAGTTTCCTGTTAGCACGATCTCTTTTAATCTCCATTCCCAGAATGAATTTAGCAGCATCGAGATCCTTCATGTCAAATTTGGAGGATAGCTATGATTTCACCTCTTTGATAACATCCATGTTATTTCCTACCAGCAACATGCCATGAACATACAACACTATATAAATGAAGTGATTACCAACCTTCTTGGAATATACACAGTGGTCATCCCTACTTCTCACAAATCCTAATCCAAGGATGTATGTGTCAAACTTTTGGTACCACATCCTAGGTGATTTCTTTAGACCATATAGTGACTTATTTAGCTTACAGACAAACACTTTCTTTCCCTTCACTTAAAATCCTTCTAGTTGCTTCATGTAGATTTCTTCTTCCAGATCCCCATGTAGGAATGTTGTCTTCACATCCATCTATTCCACTTCAATATCAAAAGAAACAACAATAGATAAAATAAATCTAATAGATGTTAACTTGGAAACAGGAGAAAAAATCTCACCAAAGTCAATTCCCTCTACCCGGGAATAACCTTTTGCTACTAATAGAGATTTGTGTTTCTCCACTTTACCTTCTACATTAAAATTCTTCTTAAACAACCATTTTCTACCAACATATTTTCTTCCAGTTGGAAACTCAACTATATCCCATGCCTAATTCTTATACAAGGCATCCATTTCTTCAACCATGGCCTTCTTCCAAAGTTTACAATCCTTTGAATTCACTGCTTTCCTGACAGTTATGGGATCATCATCAGTAATAGATAAAGAAAAATAGAACGCAAATTAGGTGGACTATACCTTTCTAGTTGCCTTCTATCCCTCATCGATCTCCTCAATACTGGGGTATGCAGTTCTTATTATTTTGTTTCATATTCTTCAGATGATTTATATTTTTCATCATCCAAATCAATCTCTATTTTCTCAGGTTCGTCTTTCCTTGGTAGGAATTCTTGTTTGGACACATCTTTTACCTCTCTAAAAACAACATCCCGACTGTAAACAATCTTCTTCGTTTCCGGGTTCCAAAGCTTATAACCTTACACACCATCTTTATAACCCATAAGGATACACTTTTCATCTTTATTATCCAGCTTACTCCTATTTTACTTTGGAACATGTACATAAGAATCACAACCAAACACTCTGATATGTTCAAGAGAGGGTGTCTTACTAGTCCATACCTCATGTGGAGTTTTATCATCCAGCACTGATGAGGGTGATCGATTGACCAGATAACATGTTGTACCCACTACCTCTGCCCAGAATTCATGTCCTAACTCGGCACCACTAAGCATGCTCCTTGATTTTTCCATCATTGTCCTGTTCATCCTTTCTACAACTCAATTATGTTGAGGTGTGTATGGAGTATTCTTTTTCCTTGCTATACCACACTTCTTACATAATTGTTCAAATTCATTTCCGCATAATTCTCCACCATTATCTGTTCTCAATACCTTCATTTTATTCTCTGTCTAATTTTCTACCAGAGCCTTAAACTCTTTAAATTTATCAAATACCTCATATTTCTTTCTAAGAAAATAAATCCATGTGTTCTTTAAGAAATCATATATAAACGAAACATAATACACAGATTTACCTAGTGATGGAACAAACACAGGTCCAAACACATCACTGTGTATCAACTCTAAGATCCCCTTTTCTCTTGTAGCACTCGATGGGAATCTTATTTGATTATGTTTACCATATATGCAATGTTAACATAAATCAAAATCCAGGGTGAAATTATACATACCTTTACCATGTAGTGTTCGAAGGCCCTTTTCTCCAACATGTACCAATATTTGATGCCACAACATGGTCTTCTTTCTAGGAACAATATTAGTCTTGTCTTATTTATTTCTCTGCTCAGGGACAACAGAACTATTACACCCATTAGTATAAGTTTTTTTGGCCCTTAACCAATTTTTGGAGAACCTTGGTCATATTTGACCATTTTTTGGGACTTTGACAGGCTGGTCGAAGACAGAGCACCTAGGTGAAGCAGAGATCATGGGATATCACCACCTTTTATGGGATATTTGGGGATTAGGGTTTATGTAGTGAGTATGGGATTTCAGTCCATGCGTTTACCCATTTGTAATGTATAAATAAGTAGCTATGTGATGTAATAAAGAGTCAGTTGTAAAACCGATGGCTAAGTGCTAGAGTGAGACCTAAGTTTGCTTTGTGAATACTCTATGTTGAGAATTTGTAGAGCTAAGTGCAAGTGATTGTAAAAAGAATTTGTGCTTGTACCTGGCTTGGGGAAGGAGGATCTGGCGAGGTGAAAACCATATCTCCTTTCCTATGCGGAGTGGGTTCTGAAGCTCTGTGCATGTACGAAGATTGATACAATATAATAAAGAAGAATAAGAGTTAGTGGATGTAGCCCCACACTGGGGTGAAACACATATATCCTATGTTATGTGATTTGTGTTGTATTATTATTATATTTTCTTAGTGTTGTAACTTTTATGTATGTTAGATGCATCTGATGTAGTAGCTTAGTTCTTAATAATGTGGATGAATGCTAGATATTCTTGATGCTATGTGTTGAATGGTTAGATGTGTTAGATCTGAGTGAATATTGCGTTGTTCTATAATTAGGGTTTTGACCTATGATGTGGATAAGGGTAAAAGATAATGAATGTTAATTGATAAGTTCTTTGTGAAGTATTGTGATCACAGATCTGTGTCCCAGCTAGGTTGTAGACACTTGAGTCCTACAACCACCCTTGCCTCTACCTCGGGTGAGACTTCATCTGCTTCGCAGGTGTTGCCGAAAGGTTCGGTAGTTAGGGTTTCGTTGGTGTGTTGTTGAAGCATTGAACTCTAGGTCTTCCCCTGTGCCAAAAAATGGTTCTCTTGCCGGGACCTGAAACTATGATTTCTGGGAACTGAAGAAAAGAAGAAATATTTGTGCATAGATTTGATGTTGTGGTGTGCAGTACTCTACTTGACTTGTGAAGCTCTGTGCTAAGAAGGGAATTAGATATGAAGAAAAGAGGTAAGATCTTAAATCTTTGTGCTCTGATAAAGGTAAGATAAGTGGAAATTTTTGCTTGGAAGGAATGGATCTAGGTATGATTGATAGACTTTGTCCTGATCTAAAAACTAGGGTGCAACTAGAAGAAAGAAGATTTGATATGAATAGATCTAATAGAAATAGTGAAAGATATGTTATTCCTATGCATAGAAAGAATTGTTGGACTAACAAGTGGATGTAGGATCCTAGAAATAATTTTTTGTAGGTCTGTCACTCTAATCCTAGTGCGCAGTACAAAAAAGGTTTGGGGATCATTTAAGAGGAATAGAGGATTGACTCTTTATTATAGTTGTAGAAGACCAAGACATCTTTCTAAGGAATGCCCTGGTAGAGGCCCTATTTGTCTCTTTTGTAAATCCATTGGCCATGAATTTTTGGATTTCCCTAGAATGATTTCTAAAGTTGAAAAGATGAATATAAGATAAGAGAGCCACGAGAAAGGTCAAGAGACTAAGGATATGATAGAACCCCAGAAAGAATAAGAGAATATATTATTGCGGATGAAAGAAACCATGAATGATCACATAGACATTAGTTTATCAAAGATATTAAAAGAGGAGGAGTGCATAGAAACAAGAATAGGAGACTTCGACATAGACTGTGTTTTGGATGAGGAAACATAGGTGAACATCATGACAGAAACTACTTGGGAAATTTTGGGAAAGCCTGTTATGGCTCCTTCATTGGGAGGAATAGGCCTGTTTAAAGGGAAGTTGATAACCCTATGTGGAAGACTTACTCATGTACCTATGAGTGTTCATGGAACTTTGACAGAAGAAGAATTCGAGGTCATTATGTTTGTTGAGAACAATGCTCCCTTTGCACTTTTGCTAGGAAGGACCTGGATTGAGAAAGATCAGATCCAAAGGAAAGAAGAAGAGGAATCTCAAGAACATAAAAAACAAGAATTAAGATATTCCATGGCTAAGAGAATAATGCACTTACTAGAAGCAAAAGAGGACAAGTCAAAGAAACTAAGGACCAGAGACTTAGATGTCGAAGCTGAGAAAATGCAGGGAAGTTTGAAAAACCTGTCCATGCAGGATAAACAAGCACCTACCCCTGAAGTAATAAGAGAAAAGATATTCCACTCAGAACCTTTGAAAGACCCTCAACAATGTGAAGTTACTATTATAAGAGAAGGAAAGAATCAAAATGGAAAGAGGAACCTAGTGACTCAAATCGCAATAAAGAAGGTAAGGAATCTTAGAAAGAAGAAAACAAAGTTAGAAAAATTGCAGGAAGTTCTAGAGAAGACTTCACAGAAAGAAGGCTTGTAGAACTTGAACTTCACCGAAATAGAAGAACAACATAGACTGACACTTCACCACGACAAAGCAATACGACCGCTGGAGGCATCCTGACTATTAGAATGATGCTCATGAATGTCCAAAAAAGAAGTTATTTCCGGAAAGATCGCCATTGGACCATTGGGACCATGCCATAATGGATGGAATCATATTGATTGAGGCATTCCTATCCATTGGAGGATTTCATTACGACATTTTCTATTTAACCCATCGAATGTCTCACTGGGGACACTTTTGCAAATTGTGATTACTTGAGCCTACAAAGAACTGATTATCACACTGTGCTTATTGAGACTTCGCCACCTATTTAACTACCCTGAGTGTTTGTTTTCCTACTAGAAATATTTTTTCATGAGCGTATACTATGCCATCATCAATAGAAGAATTAGAAGTGGGAGATGAGCTTGCCCAACTACGTTGATTAGCATATGTGATAGAGTTTCACCTTCATCGTGTATAGGAAGAGAAATAACAGGCCACAGAGGCCTTGAATAAAGCAAAGGAGGAAGATCTAGAGAAACGTCGAATTGCACAAGAAGAGAAAGACAACCTCCAAACAAAGTTTGCAGAGGACAGAGAAAAACTCCAAATAGAAAAATAATAGCTTCTCATGGAGCAGATGGGATTCAAGGATGTAGTCACCAACGAACTTTGCTCTGTACTAGGCCTCGCGCAGATAGAAGAAGACACAGTGGAGAATCAAGTGGAGAATCTCGTTGAATCTATTCAACAACTTCAAGCAAGAGTGGCAGTACTGGAATTGCAGGTAATGCCAAGAACTTCACAGGAAGTACGAGACCAGAGAGAAGAAACTGTCAGGAGCATAGTAGAAAGAATCAAGGCATTGGCCTCGAAATGTAAGATAATTAGCAACCACAGTGCACAAACCTATGAGCACCTCGCTGAGGACCCAGAACTAAGAGAATTAGAAGCACAACTTCAAGAAGAAAATAAACAAGCATCGATAGTGCAATCGCAGCTGAAACTGCTTTTAGCAGTTGAGATGATGAAAATTTCATAGGAACAATGCATAGTTCAACATAAGGTCCATGCCATCTAGAGTAAAGTCATGGAAGTGACCTAGAGACTCCAACCGGTACAGGATGAAGCCTGCACACTTTTTGAGGAGATAAAGGGACAAGGAGCACATCTAGACCAAGTAGTCACCACGGTGTAAGAATGCTTAGAAGGACCGGTCACAGAGAAATTCATCCAAGAGTTTGACAAGCAGGAGTCTCTGGTAAAGAAACAAGTTCAGGTAGCTCGAGCCAAGCTCAAGGCCTTCGAAGCAGATTTGCCCAGAACAGAGTGACTCGGGATGAGTCACGGGTGAGTGTTGGGGGCTTGTTGGCCCTTGACCAAGTTTTGGAGAACCTTGGTCATGTTTGACCACTTTTTGGGACTTCACCAGGTTGGTCGAAGATGGAGCACCAAGGCGAAGTGTATATCGCAGGATCACGCCCCCTTTTATGAGATTTTTGGGGATTAGGGTTTATTTAACGGGTATGGGATGTCATCCCATAGGCTTACCCATGTTTAGTCCCCATTTGTAATGTATAAATAAGAAGCAAGGTGATGTAACAAAGAGTCAGCTGTAAAACCGATGGCTAAGTGCTAGAGTGAGACCTTATTTGGCTTTGTGCATACTATGTGTTGAGAACTTGCAAAGCTAAGTGCAAGTAATTGTAAGAATTCTTTGTGCTTGTACCTGGCTTGGGGAACGAGGATCAAGTGAGGTGCCTGTAGATATCATGTCTTGTGCAGAGTGGGTTCTGAAGCTCTGTGAATGTATGAAGATTGATAGAATATAATAAAGAAGAAGAAGAGTTGGTGTACGTAGCCCCACACTGGAGTGAACCACGTATATCCTGTGTTATGTGCTTTGTGTTGTATTATTCTTATATTTTCTTAGTGCTCTAACTTTTATGTCTGTTATATGCATATGATGTAGTATCTTAGTGATTAATAATGTGGTTGAATGCTAGATATTATTGATGTTAAGTGTTGAATGGTTAGATGTGATATATCTAGGTGAATACCACATTGTTTTGTAATTAGGGTTTTGACCTGCGATGTGGATAAGGGTAAAATCTAATGAATGTTAATTGCTAAGTGCTCTGTTAAGTATTGTGATCACATATATATGTCCCATATAGGTTGTAGACACTTGATTCCTACAACCACCCCTGCCTCTACCTCGGGTGACACTTCATCTTCTTTGTAGGTGTTGCCGAAAGGGTCGGTAGTTGGGGTTTTGTTCATGCGTTGTTGAAGCGTTGAACCCTGGGTCAGCCCCTGTTCCAACAAGTTCTTCCTAAAAACTTGTATAGAGTTCCACACCAAACTCCCCTCATCAACACCATTGCTCCTCGTACCATCTTTCAAGTTCCCTTTCCCAATAAAGTATCCACTCCTACATCATCCAACTTGCTTACAAATATTAGGCTCCTGGCTAGTTTTGGAATGTGTAGAACCCTAGGGAGAGTTCTAATCCTTCCATATTTTAGCATCAACTTAACCCTTCCATGTACCATGAATTTGTATGTCAAGTCATCTCCTAGGAATACATCACCACCATCGTATTTTTCATATTTACAGAACCACTCCCTATGAGGAGTCATATGGTATGACGCACCTGAGTCGATCAACCATACATCACGGTCTGCATGTGTACCTGTAGATGCTAGGTAAACATCACCTCCTTCTTCAGTGGAGGTTTTCTCCTCTATGGAAGAGGTACTATCAGATACCTTTGGTTTATCAACCTTCTTAGACTTGCAATCTTTCTTATAATGCCCATTTTTACCACACTTACACCATTTCCTCAAAGATTTACTTGGAGACTTAGATCTACCTATAGATTTAGATCTCCTCGCTCGAAGAATTTCAAGGATTCTTGTCTTGCGTATGACCTCTTACAAATAAATCATCTATGTTATGACCATCCATGCTTTTCTGCCTCATCTCTTCAGGTAACAAGTATGAAACTACATCCTCATACTTCAATGTAGATTGAGTGGTACTAACAATTGCTACAACCAGATTATCCCAAGAGTCTGGAAAAGAACATAAAAAAGTAATACACTTATCTTCTTCTGCAATCATAATATTAATAGATACGAGTTGACTTACCAGAGTATTAAAGGCATTTAGATGTTCTGTCACAGAATCTCCATCTTCCATCCTAATATGATACAACTTCTTTTGAAGAAACAACTTTTTTAGTAGGGACTTTGATTGATACAAATTCCCTAACTTATCCCATAGTTCCTTCGCCATAGATTCTCCCGAGATATTCAACAACATTGAATCTACTAGGCAGATTCGAGTAACACTCCTTGATCTTTTGTCCAACTTCTCCCAATCTTCCTTCGACATACCAGTAGGTGGTGTACTAGTATTTTTTGTACTAGTAGGTTGTGTACCAGTCGATTGTGTGCTAGTAGGATGCGTACCAGTAGAATGTGTACCAGGATCCACAACAATCCATTGTTCTTTGTCTACAAGAAGGTCCTCCATATTGAGCTTCCATAGCTCAAAGCTTTTACCTTTGAAATTATCTATCTCGATTCTATAAGAGATTTCCATTCCTCTTTATACACTCGAATAATCACTGCAAAAGCTCCCACTAAAACTAGGTTTATCAGAAACCCAAAATAAACTTGATCTATCAAGACTGAGCCAAACCCTTAGCAGCAAAGGCATCCCCCTGAAGCCAAAAATGAGTTTTGATTCCACATGTAAGTATTAAACCTGTGAAGTAAAGAAATGCATATATATTCTTAAGAAAAACACAAATTAATCAATGGCTCATACAGATAGTACACAAACTTTTACATTGGAAACCCTTAACTGGGAGAAAACCAACCTTCCTTGGTGTCACACCTTTCAATTCTTTATTGTATTAATTTCACCATTTACCATACAATATATACAATGTTTTTAGGTATTCCGTAGCTACCAAAACCCTAATCCCTTAATCTGGAATTAATTTAGAAAACCTCTAAAAATAACAAAACCACCCCAAAAAAAAACTTTGGGGCACTACGCATAACTAGGGGGGGCATACTTGGCCCTCCAAGGGACCCCCCTAAGAAGCGCCTAGCACACATGACACAGAGTAAGAAATAAATTGGGATCTTCATATGTAGTTGTGTAATCTTACATGCCCACACACACACATCTAAAGAATATAACACATACCCAACAAATACCTACCGCAACTACCAAAACATCAACACTCCCTCTTAGCTAGGGAGGTATTAACTAAGATGTTTTTCATGTAATGGTACCAAACACAACCATCCATCTCACATGGTATGGGAAACAATCACATGGTATTGTAAACCAGACTACAAGTAGCATCACCATAGACACATAAGATATCTCATGATCAAACAAATCATGTCACAAGTATCACCATCATAGTCACACATGATATTTCATAGTCACACACACATACTATCTGATGGTCAGGTCATAGGCATGCATCTGGGGGCTCATCAACATATGTGGATTCTCTCTAGTGGGAACTACATCATCATCCTTATGTCATTATAGGGCTTTCATCTAGCTCACACAAAACTAGGAATCTAGATCATATAGAACTGGGAAACCATCCAGTTCACACAGAATATCAAATATGTAGTTGATCCATTTTACATAGAACTGCACTACTACCCAATCCAAGCAGAGTTTGGGAAACTACTCAGTGTGATCCAGTTCACACAAAAACCAGCGCTACTACCCAATCCAAATAGATTATGGGTGATTATCTAGTTGAGCCAATTCACACTGAACTATGATACTACCCAATCCAAACAGAGTTTGGGTAACTACAACTCGCTAGCTCACATAAAATCTAGAACCTATCCCTAGAGCTATTTCTTCTCATTGGCACAACAAGTTTTGGCACAAAGTTGATCAGACTAAGGTCCTTCTCAGGTTACCAACAAAAGGTACCAAGTAGTCTAAAGCATTGGCATTTTCACCTTCTCTAGAGAGAAGAAGTTTCACCTGAAGTGAAACCAAGACAATAATATAGGGAAGGGAAAGGAGAATACTTAGGTAGATTTATAGAATCTTCAAGATTCACCCTAGTCTTGCACAAGATGAACCAATCAAAGAACAAATCTGAACTCATTCATAACTAGTAATAAAGACACGAGGTTGCGATAGCATTTGTAAACAGTTATAGCATATTGATCTTATCATACATGAAGAAGTAAAGAAAAGAGACATTCCATAACCATAGACAACGAAGTACACAATATATTTCAATATTTTGGGTCCTTCCATACATTATCATCAAAATATCTTCTCAGATACAATTTAACAGATGCAAGTCATTACTCTCTTAGAATATTTTCTAGCTCTGGACTCATTCCACATATCTCTATCTACCCTTTTCCCAAAATGGATATGAATTACAATCATGGAACCTACATGGAGTAAATGATAATCCTGTCTACACCCATCTAAGCCAACTGTACCTTCTACACCATCTAACCCTTTACAATCATATACATCTAGTATATATAGGATGATTGGGATTTTTTGGCTTGATACTTCACATGCTTTCTTGATCTTGTTATGTTGAAACTTCTTTCTCCTTGTTGGTGTTGCCTTGTCCCTCTTTCCAACCATTTTCTGTCTTCTTTCTTGCTCCATTGTCCAAATGCTTTGTGGCTTGTGCAAATTGTGTTCGACCAAAATTGAAACTGTAGTCTTCCTTGTGCAACTTCTAATAAAAAACTAAGGGACCAACAGGCTCCGACCACAATACTTGACTTTCCCTAAAGTCAAGTCCTTGGCTCTTCTACGGCTTTTGGGAGTGTCTGTTTATTTTATTTATCCTCTGTCTTCGTTCTTGTTTCATATTCTTATTGTGCTCTTTCCTTTTCCACCTCTTCAAAGGAAGGGCCCAACTCTGGGACCAATTCCAAGGCCCTCTTCCGTACGCCTTGAAAACTGACAATTTTATCTTGCCACTTGTTGGAAAGGAGTGAAGCTTTAGCTATGAACTGTTGAGTTGCATCTGTAATGCATCCCTTAGGATTGGATGTGACCAGGGAGTTCCATTCGAAATCAAATATAGCATCTACCTGATGCATCTGCATGTATGATGTCTAAATGACAGGTCAAAATTACCATAGCTCTTTCTTAGCTACTGATTAAGCTTCAAATAGAGCATTCAACTCATTATTTGCATGCTGGATCTAATCAAATTTTTCCTACTGCTCCAATGGATCCATGGTGACAACAAATTCTTCGTTAAGCGACTGTATCTTTGCGTGCATATATTCTAGAGTCTAGTTGCGCCTTGCAATGATACCCATCCAATCGCTAACTTAGTGAAATATCCTTGTACATTTTTTTGTTCATTTGTGCAGTTCTTCTCTAGCATTATTTCCTTCAAGAACTACTTTTTCCATCTTCTCTTGAAGCTTCATGGGTTGTTTTTCTTTTTCACACTGGCTCTCCCACAACTGTGCTTCAAGGTTCTCTATGAGAATATCCAGCTCTGACCATTCTCTCTAGAGTAGCTCAATCTACTACTCAGGATCTCCTACTACATTGGATTTCGGTAGTTGTGGTGTTTCCTTTCTTATCTCTGTCCAAGCTTCTGCAAGATTCTCTTGGAATATTTCTAATTTCTACTCCACCTGAATCTTTGCGTATTCCTCTTGTATCCTATGTGTTTGGGCAAGGAGTACTTACTCCCTCACAAATTATTTGTCCTTCTTGGCTTGTTGTAGCCTCTGTGCCAATTGATCAGTGGAAACTCTGATCATTCCAATTGGATGTGTTGATGGCCACTAAGGGAGGTCACCAAAAGAAGGATTGGCCTCCCTGGGTAGTCGAACTTGAAATGGGAGTCCTCTAGCCTTTGAATTCTATGAATGTTTCTCCACCTCTTCCTCCCTTGTAGATGGAACTTGCGGCGACTATGCAAGTCTCATCCTCAATGTTGATGGAAGGAATGGTAGGACTTATGTTTTTGATAGGAAGAGTTGTATCAGATCTGTACACTGCTCTGGATTTTGGAGTACTAACTCCATCTATTATTTCAACGAGGTTGCACTTTGTTTCAATGCAGTTTCAGGTTCCTTCTGAACCTCTGACACTTTTTCTTCTTTCTGGACCTTGGCTTATGGGGTTCCACTTCTTTGGATAGCATCTTTCTCATTGATCATTGAGGGTGTGCACTGAGGACTTGGGACTTGTGGTATTTGTATAGTTTGAATATTCATTGAAGGGAGAGTGTCCTAAATTGGTACAAACGAAAAAATATGTTGGCTTAGGACGTCAGGGTTTGGACTAGTGAGTTCTAGTCTATGTTCAAGTAGCTCGAGGGGGGGGGGGTTTCCAACTACATGGGCTCTAGTTTAGCGATTTGCGATGGGATGGTGATTTCTCGAGGTGGTGAATGGGGTTGTGGGGGTGATGGGGGTTGCTCAATAATGATGCTGGTGGATGGAATGGTTTCATATTCAGGATCATCTTGGATGTCAATAATTTGGGCCACTTGAGTCGTTTCTCGAGTATGAGAAATGGTTGATGATATCAACTAAGGGTTCAAAATATTTACAAGGGAGAGCCTTGTCCTGGGTTTCTTGACCAATGGGTCTCCAATGAAGGAAAAATTTAGGATGTCATTCACATATTTACCTATCAAAATGGATTTCTTTGGAAGTTGTGGGAACATGGGAAATGTTCTTTGCTTGCGTTCCAGCAACTGCTTCTCTTCTTCCTCCTCTGATTCTGTCTGCACTGGAGCCTCTTTCTTCTTTTCCTCTAGGCTCAAGCTCGGTCCTACCCCTACTTATTGTCCCTTTTTATTCAAAAGTTCTATCAACATAAGGTAGTGCATCCTCGACTTGCATGGGTTGCATTTCACTCCTGGCCATGACATGGCCTCCTTGTCGAAGGCCTCCTCATCCAAGTAAAATGGAAACATCTGGGAGTGGAAATCTTCTTGCTTGGCATGCCTTGGCCATAAAAAAGTGTGATGGTGGTTCATGTTGAATGCGATGTTCTGCGTGTTCAGATTGAGCAATTCCTAAGGAATGCACAACCTCTGAGTTGCATCAAGAAACTGGTTGTACCATTTTGAGAACGTTGCATTGTTGAATGCAGTGTTCTTTGAGTTCGACCTTGAGTGGCAAGGATTGAACATATTTTCCAGTAGGTCATTTTTTGTTGGTGATAGTGATCTTCTTGCAGGTGGCATACACTTCAGCATGGAGAACGCAACTAGAAGGTATCCATAAGTGAAGGTTTCTCCCTTCTCCTACGCTTCCTCACATGTGACCAAGATTTCTTCCAGAAAGTAGCTACACCAGTTGAATACTGCTCCATTGGCACAAAATTCTACCACTGATAGGGCATCTAATGTGCATTCACCTTTGTAATATGAGTGCATGACCTTGCTAGTAATTACATAGCGAGCGGTCATGACTGTCTCGAGTAGAATGGGGTCAATATTGGCTATGAACCCCCTATCTAAGTATGAAATCATTCATACAAGCTAGGTTCTCCCTTTTTCTTCCCATGCTTACGAGGACCTTGAAATCCTTTGGATACATCCTCTCCTTCGATGGATAATCCAATAAGTTGATGGATATCCTTTGCATGAATCAGATATTTTCTTTCCAGCCATAGGCTCCTGTCATGTACCCTACTGATGAGGAACTTGGTACATGTCGCAACCTCACTCGGAGTGTCGAACACTGGTAAATCTCTGAGATTCATAATGGTGTAGTTGCAGAGGTTGATGAACTCCAGCTTCGGCACAAACTACATTCTGTTAAGGTCCTAACCCACACATAGGTAGATCAATGTATTCGGATGTAATAAAGGTCAATATTAATAAGACCTTTCAATAAAATAGAATAAAGCGGATGTAAGAAGACCTTGTAATAGCACAATATTAATAAGACCTTCACAATACACAGAAATGGATGTAAGAAGATTCCATTAGAAGCTTCTGATTCTAGAATGATCTTCCTCCAGATGCTTCTTTTAGTATAAATAGGAGTCGAGGGTATGAGAACTCCAGCTTGATATTATTGTAACAGAGCACCGCCGATTGAGGTTGTCTCCAAGAGGCCCGCGGAACATTGCCATCCCATTCAAAGTGCTATTTGGATGCTATTTCATATATCTTTCCTCGTAATAGAAGATTATACCAGATATTTCCACTGCTATTCCGCCATTTCAGCATTTCGCTTCGCTCGTGACATTTTATATATCCGTATCTGTGCGGTATCAGAAAGACTTCTTGGCGCAGTAAATTGTGGGTATTTTCCGTGGTAGAGACATATTCACGCCTAAGCCACGATCCGCCATTACGCGACAACCCACTCATTGAGGTGGGATTCACACGCTAGAAATACAAGTGGGTTCTTGCCGCACGCTTGTTACCACCCCGAACCCCCTGGTACCCCTTCGAGTGGTAGCGCATCGACAACACCTATGGATCGTCTAGATTTCCGGTTCCTCTCAGATAAACCTATCACCGCCGGATCTATAGTGTCACCGGTGAACAAAGACTCGAAGATACTCTGTCTGGTGGTCGGTAGCATTAAGGCATGGTCTATCCTCCTTAAGTTAGTGCCCTGAGATATGGGTCATCACCAAACTGTTGGACCCCGCGACATATATCTGAGAGCTATAGCATAGGGGAAAAACTTGTCTCTAGGAACCTTGAATACCCTAACCAACCCTTGGGAAACATAAACAACAATATAAACAAATTAAACCGCGAGATCTATTAACTCGCATTTTTTTTTTTTTTTTTTTTTTTTTTTTTTTTTTTTGGGGATTTCAGCACTGCAAAAGATTCTTCTCGTGACTGGAAAGCATAACCCCAAGCAGCTGATAAAAAAAAAAAAAAAAAAAATTTTACCATTATTTGAGACCTATCCTATTAGACTCATCTCTTCATTTCCCTCATCACTTCCCTCCTGAGCATTGTTATTTTTCTTCAAAAATTCTCCAATTCTCGCCTCGCACCCTTTTTAGGGGGTCACCCATTTTTACCATTATTTGAGACCTATTTCCATTAGATTCATCTCTTCTTTCCTTATCACTTTTATCCATATCATTTTTCGCCCAAAAAAAAAAAAAAAAATTTGACCGCCAGCTCCCTTTTCAACAACTGCCACCATGGCCTATACCTGTATCCAAGAACTAGAGTCTTGCTTTCAACACCCCGCAACATGGTTTACTTGAGACCCACCAAGAAGTGCAACAACTCACTCAATATTGCCTCCCACATGCTCCATGAATGCATCCGTCTTATAGCCGTGGCAAATTCAAGAATGGCGTATAAAATGAACTTGGACCGCTGCCAAATTTCACCAAACTCAAAATCCTCTCGATGACATGTAAAAGACCTGAAGGAGAAACTTCTTCCATTCCTTTCAACCACACCTTAAAGGGACATACTTCCTACGGGGTGAGGTAATCTAAGAATTTGATGGCTTGTAATCAATCGGGTTGGGCTCTTTCCTCACACAAATGGAACACATTATTTCTCTCTCTACAACATTACAAATGACTTGGCCAACCTCCGATACGGTGTTCTCCATCCTTCCATCTCAAGAACGCTAGCAATGGTGGTACGAAAAACTCCCCATCAAGGATATATTGCTTGAACCCAATTTGTTGGGTTGAGCTTTATGGAATGCTTTGACACTGACACCAACCATTTGGGCTGCTTGAAAAAATTGAAGCAATCAAAAAAGACTTTATAGCCGATTTGAGCGTCTGCTGAACAGTATATATGACTGATGCTTTCTAGAGTGTTTTATCAAGGCACTTCATGAGGAGGGATCCTATGTCCTCATGGCTCGACTCTACTTAATTTGTGGAGGTTACCAAAAGCCAAAGAAGCAATAACAAATTGGTTTCCAAAACCAGGAAGCCTTCCTTTTTCCCAAGACTAAAACCAATAAATAAACCCCACTACTCCCTCCTTCGCCCCCTAAAAATCCAAAATTTAATCCGAAGCTGAAATGGCTGGAACTAATAACCCAAAGGCCTCTCTGCTATAATCGATGACAAATATTTCCTGTGCCACAAATGTATATAGCAGAGCAAAATCTCTTTATGGCCATCTCTCTGCGATATTCAAGAAGACTATGATGACACTCCCATGTTCCCCAGCCACCGAACTCCTGAAATAACCCTCCTTCCTCACCCCTCCCCGCAGAAGAACCCATCATTTCCTCAATGCTCTCTCATCAAGCCGCCCACAAACTCTCAAGCTAATTCCATATACTGGCACCAAGGTCATCATCTTGGTTGATAGTGGCAACACCTCAATAACTTTATTCATCACTGCGATCACTTCAAGAAACCCAATCGAAGCTATATCGGGATACGTTAACTACTCCAAATCATGATTGCTAATGGTGGTTTCATGAAATGTAGGGGGCGTCAGGAAATGTATGCCTCCAAATAGGTGACTACAACCTCAAATCCCATATGTTTTCTACTGACATGGGAGGTTGTGACATTGTGTCACTGGGTGTCGAATGGCTCAACCTTGGGTCCCATTCTCATGGACTTCTAGAACTTAACTATGCAATTTGAACAAGGTGGTCAGCCAATACTACAAATTTCCAAGGCATCACCGTTGGTTCTCCCCAAATCACGGGCTTCATCTCATGGAAAAATTGTTCAAAAAGGTCATTCGGGTGTCATAAACAACTCCATGCCATATTCAAGCCACAGAGATCCCACTTGTTCCCCAAGACCTCCAAGCCCCTTGACTAAACATCAAACAGCTTGCTGCTCCACTCCCCGCGACTCCCTCCTTCCCGTGGGTAACCATGATCATTCCATTCCCCTTGTCCCAGAAGCCTTCCCCAACATACCCATATCGCCACCCCTTGCCCAAAGGAATGAAAAATGGTCCAGAACTCCTCATCACGAGTCATCCGTCCTAGTACTTAGTCCTTACTCCTCTCCCATCATCATGGTACTAAAGAAAGAAGGTTCTGGCAAATGTGTCCCATCACTTCCGTGGCTCCCTCACAAACTCACCATCAAAGACAATTTCCCATCCCAGTCATTGACGACCTCCTGGATGAACTGAGTGGTGCCCAACTCTTCACTAAACTTGATCTTCTGCTATCACCAGATCCATGTGAGTTCCACATTCCTAAGATGTATTGCCTTTCGTGACTCCATATGAGGGCCACTACGAAGTTTTGGTCATGCCCTTTGGGTTGTGTGTGTACTTCCACCTTCGTGAGCCCCATGAACCATGTCTTCCTCGGCTATTTTGTCCTAGTTTCTTTGATGATATCCCATATATAGTAAGACATGGAAAGACCATCTAACCCATGTGGATCAAATTCGCCTACTCGGCCAGCCATTATGACCAGCCTTTTGAAACAGTCCAAATGTGCTTGGTGCGTCCGAAGTTGAATAATTGGGTCATCTGGTTGGTAAGGATGGCGTTAGGGTGGATCCTCAAAAGATTGAAGTTATGCAAGATTGGCCGCAACCCAAGACTCTCAAAAGCTTTATAGGATTTTGGCCTCATTGTGGTATTACCACAGTTCAATAAGACCATGGAAAGATTTCATCACCTCTCACGGCTCTTCTTACAAAGAACTCTTTCAATTGGACCAAAGAAATTTCTCAAGCTCTCAAACTTTGGAAGATGGCTATGTAATTCAATTCGTTCTGGCCCCTCCTAATTTCACAAAGACATTTGTATTGAATGCGACGACCGGGGAGCGTGTATTGGTGTCGTTTTATGCAAGCTGGTCGCCCTTTGGCTCCTTTACAAGCAATTGTCTAAAGAACTGGCAAACCTATTTATGAAAAAGAAATGTTGGTACCTCCGATGCGCTTGATTATGGCGTCCTTATCTCTTTGGGGCAACGATTCCAAATTAAGATTGCAATTCATCAAAGCCTTCAAATACTCTTCGAATAACGATTTCCCTGTGAGCAAATAACAAAATAATACTAAGCTCTTTGAAGATTATGATCATCTACAAGAAGGGCAGCAGAGGGTTGGATGGACTGCCCCGAAAATAAGGAAGACGAAGGGATCCCTTTTCTTTCCTCAGGTACCTCGGTCATGCTAAGCTGTGCACCAGAATGTATCGCGCAGACCCCAAAGTTCACATCTAATTCAACATGATATACAGGCTCCCTCCAGTGGCACTCTTGGTTTTAGGATGAGCTTCGATACAAAAGGTCGCTTGTATTTAAGTAAACAATCCAAACCAAATCCATGGTACTCTCTCAGCTTCATGCTACACCCACAACGGTACCTGTGGTTCACCAAAACATATGATAGAAGTTGTAAACGTTCCCTTTTATGGGATGGTATGAAATGTGACATCCTTGAAGTTTGTATAATGTGAGGTGCTAATGCAACAAGGGGAGAAACAATAAAATCTCCTAGAACACTACAACCGCCTCCCAATTTCCCCGATATTTGAATATTATATCTATGGATTTTATTACTGTGCTTACCAAACTGAGAATAAATCGCTAGATAATGGTGGTGGTGGATCGACTTTCCAAGTATGCTCATTTTGTACTCTTTCACCCACCCATTTCATCGCATCCATGTGGCCCAAATTTTCATGGACTGTTCTTCAGTTTCATGTATATGCCAAACTCTATTGTTTCGATCGGTGACCCAACTTTCACAAGCAATTTTGGTAAGAACTGTTCAAGACACAAGGCACATAATTTCATCTCAAACCATCTTATCATCCCCGCATAGATGAATGTATCAGAAGTCGCCAAGTGTTTGAAACCTATCTCGAGGTGCTTCGCACGTAGAAAAAAAACACCAGCAGCCTAATACCCTCAACAATGGTGGTACAATTACATACACCATACAGCCACCTCGCATGACTCCTTTGGTAAGCAAGAAAGGACAGAAGCCACCGTCAGCCTATAATTACTGTAACTCTGAAGGTCCTAAAATGCATCGACCAAACACTTGCACTGGGGATATCCTGCACTCTTTAAGAGAACTTGGCCATGGTCTTGCATTAACGAAAGCAAAGAAGTTGCATCAAGGTCGCACTGAACGCCAATTTGTAGAAGGGAATCAAGTGTTTCACAAATTACAACCATATAAGCAACTTCCCTCAAGGCAGAGCATTATCATAATCTAGCACCCAAATTTTATAACCCTTACACAGCTCTCAAGCATGTTGGACAATGATATCGCTTAGTCTACCGGTTACATCCCATTTTTCATGTTTCCTGTTGAAAGAAAGTGATTGAACCGAAATAACTTCTAAACCAACCCTTCCAGAAGTTAGTCAGCAAGGATCCATTTATGAAATCCATGCTTTGACCAGAGGAGCTTGCATCACAACCATCAAGGAAGTGTCAGACAGTTGAAAGATATGACCCGCCAGGATGCTAATTGGGGAAACCACCATTCCCAGTTGTTTCATTCCTGAGGACAAGGTTGTTTTTAAGGGGGTTGACATATTAAGGTCCCTAACCCGCGCATAGGTAGATCAATGGATTCGAATGTAATAAAACAAGACACAGCAATCTTCAATAAAATAGAATATAGATTTAAGAAGGACCTATAGAAGTTTCAGTTGACCTTCTAGATGCTTCTTTTTACAGCAATAGAGTCGAGGGCGAGAACCCTAGTTTGGATATATTATTGTAAATAGAAAATCAAGGATTGGAGGTTGCCCCTCGAAGAGGCCTCGTGTGAACATTTCTATCTAATTCAAAGTGATATTTATGTTGCTATTTCATATATCTTTCTCTCAGAAGGAAGATTATGCTAGATATTACTCAAGAGTTCCTCATTATTTCTAGTAAGCATTTGGTTTCTGTTCTCAAGATATTTTATATATATCCGTATTCTCGCGACATTCCTTCCTAACTCATATCCTGAGATACACCTGTATCTACACTCCAGAATACATCAATGTTCAACTGTGGGAACATGACCTCGTATGTCAGGTTGAGGTCGAGGAGTTTAACTTGCTCGACCTTCCCTTTGAGATTGCCCATGATCGCGACCCGAGGATCACATGGCTTGTCTGACACTGCATCCTTAGAAACTGCACTCCTTCTCCCTCTAGCTCTCGACATAGTGATTATGGACTGTCAACATACTTCAACAGGCTAACTAGGATTAGGGATCGTGATTCAGAGCCGAGGGATTGCACATGCATGAGAAAAATTCAGAATTTGCAAGGCACTAAGTTCTATTTGGGAAAAAATACATCTTACATCGAGTTTAGACAACCTTATACTTGAGCTTTGCTGGAAACTTCTGTAATAACTACTAGGGCCATTCATCATTAACCCTATAGACACAACTTGGAGCTGATATGTAAGACAAGACTGGTTAATGGGGCAAATCTATTGGGTGATCTTGACATTTACTGAGCAAGCTGGCCAGGGACGTGGCTGACTTTAAATATTACCATTTAAATGGATGAGAATCCTAGCATGAATACTGATGGCATATTCACGTATCATGGATTTATGGTTTAATAGAGTTCAGACTAGTTAATGTGGTGGTCATAAAGGCTATGACTAGACTGGGTTCATGTGGCACATGGAATAGGATTGTGTTCAAATTCTCTCTCCCTCCAACCACAAAGGGGTCCTTGTCACATTTAATGATTGTCATTAAACTTTTCATGGCTCTTTTGATCCTACACTATTGAGCAGGGATGATTTTAGGGGCTATATTTTTCTCATGGGCTAATTTTCCATGGTTTTTCCAAAAACGAGATTCGTTATTTTAAAACCTATTTTCCCAAATTCTATAGGATAAATTATTTGACCTTAAAAATTGCCAAAATTTGATAAAAAATATATAAAATCCTTATAAGTTTGAATATTTTTACAAAAATATCGCCAAACATTTATAGTTGGCATATGAAGGATTAGTAAGATTCGCCAAGGTTTCTACATTTTAAAACAAATTCCCATCCTTAAAATAACCTCTGCTGTTGAGTAAGCAGTTCTGCATGAAAACAACACTTAGACACAAAAAATGAAATACATGTCGCGGCACAACAATGCACACTATGACTTAATTAACTGAATTCACAGAAATTGCAAAAAATTCAAATCTAGGTACTATACATACTCCTTTGGACTAGAGCAATAGTCGTTTATCTTAGTTCCTAGAAATATAGGGTTTCAGGCGAGCACCATTCACCCATCCTGGCTGAAGTATACCATCTAGTTGTGTGAGTCTGACTTCTCCAAAAGGTCGGATCTCTACAACTATAGATGGTCCCAACCAATGCATGAGCAACTTTCCTAGATGTTTCTAGTATCGACTATAATAAAGTAGGACCTTATCTGCTTGTGCAAATTTTTTAGTCTTAATGTGTCTGTCATGCCAATATTTATTCCTTGATTTCTCAACTAATTGATGAAAGTTTGCTAAAAACTTGGTCTCATCAAGTTCTTGCAACTCTGTAACCCTCTGCGTGACTGATTTATCCTCTGACATGTGTGTAATATGTGCAATGTATAAAATCGGGTAAATAAAATCTACAGGTACCACAACCTCTTTCCCATATACTAGATGAAATGGAGTATACTTGTGGAGTTTATTTGTGGTTGTCCTGTAAGCCCATAAAACTATTGGGACTCTTTCATCCCAATCTTCCCTATTTTCAAAACAAACCTTCCTTAATCCTCTTTCCAGAATCTTGTTAAACACCTCTACAGTTCCATTGGCTTGTGGATGGTAGAGGATACTTTTATGATATTGGATTAAGAACAATGTTGTAAGATTCATTATTGTACTACTGATAAAATGACCACCATGATCACTGGTCAGACTCCTAGGACATCCGAACCGAGTGATAATACTTTCAAAAATAAAACTGGCAACAGTATCAGTCGAGCAATCCTTAATATTTGTTTCCTCCTCCCACCGTGTAAGGTAATCAGTGGCAGTAATAATATACCTGGCCTTTGAATTCTTAGTTGTGGGGTTAGTCAACCCAATGAAGTTAATCGCCCACTTCTCAAATGCTTGCAGAGCTCAAACTGGCTGAAGAGATAATTCATCTCATCATGATGGATTGCCTACACTTTGACAAACGTCATAAGATATAGCATATTAATCCGCATCCTTGAAGAGTGTGTCCCACCATAATCTATATTGGATGACCTTTTGCGCACTGGCCTTTCCTCCAACATGGACTCTCACAAATCCACTCTGACACTCCCATAGTATGTCTTGTCTTTCATGATCTAAGACACACCTCCTGAGGATACTATCTAGGCCCAACTTATATAATTTCCCCACAATCAACTGATAGTTCGTTTCTCTAACCACCATATGAATTTTCTGAGCTGCAGAGTACGTTTCTGGGTAGGCCCCTGTGCTTAATAAGACTGCTATGTCTTCAAGGTATTCTCGTATGGCCTCAACCTGAAACAAGTCTACATCTGGGAGATGATCATCAATTGCTTTGACACTTTCTCCAGACTCTAATCTGGATAGGTGATCAGGTCCCATGTTTCACATTTAAGGTCTAGTGATCACTTCAAATTAAAATTCCTGAAACAATAACAACCATCGACAAATTATTCCTTCCAAAATAGGCTTGTTAACTAGATATTTTAATGCAGAATGATCAATGAAAATTTTAAAATGAGACCCTAACAAGTAATTTCTAAATTTCTGCAAAGCATAAATCATAGTTAAAACCTCCCTTTTTGTGGTTGTATAGTTTCTTTCAGCTTGCGACAACTTCCTACTAGAAAAATAGATGGGATGATCCATGGCTCCATGTCCTTGTTGCGCTAAGATGGGTCCGAGGGAAATACCTGATGCCTCTACGTGAACATGAAATTTGTTTTCCCAGTTCAGAAATATTAGAATGGGTGATGTGCTGAGATTTTCCTTCAATATGTCAAACACTTTATCACACTTTGGCATCCACTTTAGTAGATTTTCCAGAGGTTCATTAATTCTTGCATACCTTTTGATAAACCTGTGATAGTATCCTATGTGTCCCAGTGTGGAAGGTAATTGTTTGTCGCTCATAGGCGATGGCATGTTTATAATAACCACAACCTTGGCTAGGTCTATCAATACTCCTTCTTGGCATACTATCTGTCCTAACAAATTTCCATGTGACACATAGAAGATACACTTTCTGAGGTTCAAAGATATCTGCATTTCCCTACATCCATCAAACATTAGACATAGTAGCACTAAATGTTCCTTGAGAAAATGTATATCATCCAATCATCCATATAGAATTATATAAACTTGTGAATAAATTCTCGGAAAGTTGTTATTAAAATCTGGGAAAAAACTGTAGGGGCGTTCTTTAGGCCAAAGGGCATCACATTGTATGAAAATGACCCCCATTCTGTTATTAATGTGGTCTTCCTTTTGTCTTCTTCAACAATTCTCACTTGGTGATACCCAGAAAATCCGTCTGTAAATGAGTAAGATTCTTTCCCCACAACCTGTTCTAGCACCTCATCAGTAAAAGGTGTTGGGAAAGGGTCATGCACATAGGCATAGTTAATACCTATGTAGTGTACACATACCCTAATGTTCTATGTACCTTTCTTTCTCTAGATGAATATTGGGCTAACTCAGTCTGCTTCATCCACTGGAAAAATAAGTCCAGCCTCAATAATTTTGTCTATTTCCCTCTTAACCTTCTCTTTCAGTCTGGGGTTCAGGCGTTATGGTCTATGAATTACAGGATTTGATCCCAGTTTTAGTTCAATATTCATCTCTCCCATAGCTCGTTTAATCCATTTTATCTCTGAGAACGTCTTCGGGAATAATTCCTCATACTCCCTCAATAGGCTATGTATTTCTTGGCTAGTTTGCTCATCCCAGTAATCTCCTACCATAGCTATCTTAGGTTGCTTTGTAGTCCCTACATTGATTTTTCGCAACTTTAATGGATAATTATAAGAACTATTAGTTTGGATGGGTATGGTGTTATGGATTTCTTTGCTTCCTTCTATTTCCTTAATGGCTAGGTTTCTCAATTCTTCTAAATCATTCGGGTTTTCCAAATCCTTCTCAATCTTATAGCATTCTATAGGTGTTTTTTCCATGTCTAGGTGAAGGTTAGACTGAAGTACCTGACTATTCTTTGCACATACCACTGGGTTTGATTTCTGTTCCCCAGCATCGGTAAAAAGGAATTCTTTAATTCTTTGCAGGACTATCTTAAGCTCAGGGTACTTACTTGTAAATGAGAAGTCCTTGCAAAATTGATCTACCAGCGTTTTCTAGTCGTTGGTCTATCTTTTGATTTCTCCATGAATGTACCAATTTTTTGGAATTGGACCTAGTGAATGGGGAAATATGTGGACCCACAAATGATATGGTATTTTTGCAACTTGTCATCGTCTCATGCATTGTTCAATATGTGCTTTAAGATAAGACTATCCTTTGAAAAATTGCGCAACTTGGAAGTCCATCCACATTTTTTATTCCATCTGCTCCTTATCTTGAAATCTATATCAGATAGCTTGCTTCACATCAACCTAGTTCTTAATCAAGGCTTTGTGACTATCCCATCATCTAGCAGGGGTGTCCTGCAGGGCTAATTCTAGAACTGAGATCCTTTGATCCTCCGTTATCTTCTCTTCCATACTAACCATAAAATTGTCAAGTTCTGAGGTACCATTGTATATCAGGTGTTCTCTGAACTCGACTCCAACCCATCTAGATGCTCTGATAGTTGCACATATCCTTGAAAATCTTTCATGTGAACCTTGCTGGCAACTTTCAAATGGTAGTTCTAAATCTTCGCCTGTCGATTGTATGCTCCTCCAACTTACTGATCCATCAAAAGTAGGATTTATGTAGTCTTCTCTCATTCCTGTTGTTACAACATATAACTGATCCAAATCTTCTCCTTCCATATTTTTTTCTCTTGGTTTCGTGTATCGAGGGCCTACATATGGATCCAAGGGTTGAACTACTTTTGTTCCGTCTAATTCAAATTTTATAGTGTCTCTTTTTAGGTCAATCACCTCATAGTTATTGTAATCCAAATCTATACCAGGTAGTGTAGGATAAGGGTCCTTATCCCCCATGATTTCAGTCACCTCAAAATCAACTACAGTCTTCACTCTCGCAACATCTATTTCCACATTATCCAGTCTTCCTATTGGAAAAATACAATATTTATTGGCCATTCTTAACTGGATTGGGGAATATGTCAACTGGGTTTCCCTAAATCTTCCCAAGTCCTTTTAGGAAGCATGTTACGATCAAATCCTATATCTAACATAACATCCTTAATCTCAAATTCATCTAGCTGGGATGCTAATCTAGACTCTTTTCCAGTCCATATTTTCCTTCTTTTCACTTTTTGAGTATTCTTCTCAAGAAGATTAGTCCTTATTCTAGTTTTTGGAGATTCTTCAGTTCCTAGGACTAGGTAGAGAGCATTGCAAAACATTTTTGTCAGCTGGTCATTCCCAAGAATATAAAAAAATAATTGAAACCAAAGTTCAACTACGTTTTTTGACTGCTCAGGCTGTCTTATGGAGACTACGAGGTTTTTGGGTGCAAGGGTGAAGAAGGGACTTGTGAAATCTTAGGATAAATGATAGGATTAGGGGGTTTTTCTTTCATCTCAGGGCCAAGGATACTCTAGAATACTTCTATTTCATTTTTAAAGAATATCTTATGTTTTATAGGGTCATAAATTTCCTCCTTAGGCACTGCTTTCTAGATCTAAGGCATATTATTATCATCTGCACCATTATTTTCTCCTCATCGAGTAATGATATTAAGGTTGGGTAGTTTTCCTTTAATGACTCTCTTTATCTCTGAGATTATAAGATTATTTCCTCATTGACGTACTCGATCTTCCCATTTCACAATTAGCTCTAGGCAATCTTCAATTGTGTGCCCACTGGTTCCATAGTGAGAGCACCATGGTCACCTTAGGTGAGGACAATATATATCCATGTGACCTTTATCATCACAGTTGTAGCATATACTTGGTCCTCTTCCCCCGATTATTCCTCCTCTAAAGTCTCCTCTAGCTCCACCTCCTCGACCTCTTCCTGGTCCCTGAGGGGTTTCATTAACACTGAATGATGTTCGCTCCAGTCTGTCTGCAAGTGCATCCATTACTCTACACTGATTGGTAGCATGTGTGGTAGATGTGAAAAAATCACAATGTACAATATTCAGTACTGTTGAATACTTTTGAATAATGGGGCATTGTCTTGGCCCATGCCCATCAATTCGACAGATATCGCAATACTCAGCTGACAACAATACTTGATTACCTGGAAAAGCATGATATAGGGTTGGGGTATGGAATGGTAAATTCATGGATACTTGTGTAAATCCTCCTATGGGTCCTGGTAAGGGTGCCATCAGATTCTGATGAGGTCCCATTCCCCTCATCCATGGACATTCGTTCACCATATTTCCTTTTATGTAGCATCCAATACACCAAAATTGCAGTCGTCCTGGTCTGGGTATTGTCAATTCTTGAATATTCTCTGCAAGAGATGATATTGGTCCTTGTAGTTACACCAAATTTGCATATGTTGGGGGCCTGGTCACTCTCAGGCTCCTCGGATCTCCTGACATGGATTCAATATTCATTGATTTTTCCAAAGCATCTGTCAAAGTGGCTATCCATTGTTGTGTTAACGAAATTTGTCTCAAAGGTGGAAATCCATGGATATCCCATTCTCATTTATGTTCCTCATGAATTGGATGCGCTAATATTCCTATAGAATCTTTAAAATTCTGACTATATTCCCAAGACGATTCACCTTCCCTTCGTTGAATCTCATGCAATTCAGATAGATCTTGTTGTTCAGACTGAAGTAGCTTAAACTCCGCTATGAATTTTTTCCTGACTTGTTCAAGTGTGAACGCTTGTCTTTTCACTCTTGGCACTCATGACTCAATAGCCTTCATGTACCATTTGCGAGAATGACCTCTCAAGGTATTAAGGAACTCGTCCAATTTATTTGCATCTAGAATCCCTTTAGACCTCCAAATTGCTTCACATAAGAGCCAATGTTGCTCAACATCCTCATCTCCCTTACCCCATAATTCTAGGTATCGAGCAATTGAACCTCTTGCATTACTATCCATTGTTGGTCTTACTACTCCTATCAATATAAAACCTAACGACCTTGGTTGCAATCTACCAGGGGATCCCAATATCCTCCCAGTATTCTCGCTTCCCGGTTGTGAATGACTAACTGATTGTAATGTAACAAGAACAACATAAGAAGGTAGTATATAATTTACCACTTGTATAGACACTTGGGGTATGGGTGATTTGAGGCTGGTGCCACTGGCTTTGGGGAGGGTTTCTTTGATCTATGGGGTCTCGTTCTCATCTTTTAGATAAATCTCTTTAGCCAGTTTCTCGATCTTTCCTTGTATCGAGGTTGAATATTCTCTTTCTTCTGCAAGATCCATGCCAACTTCCTTTTCCCATGCTTCTACACCTTCTTCTTCTTTTCCACCCTCTTGGGGACTTCTTTCTCTCTTCACTTCTCTCTCAGTTAATCTTTGACTGGCCAGTCTTTCTTGTCTTCTCATCTTTCGCAACTCTTCCATATGTCCTTCCTCGACCTATTTCTGCAACTTCTTGGACTGTTTCACTACTTTCTTTATCTTACCATGCCACCACTTCTCAGCTATGGAGGATCTTTTCAAGGTTCTCTCATCTCTTGATACCATATCTTTCTTCTCCCCCGTTTTTCAAGGAACCCTTTCCCCTCTCTCAGGGAATGATTCCACCCGAAACTCATCACACCCCAAGCAAGGATGTTTAGGCTGCCATCTCAATCGGGGACATAGTTAGCATCCCCTCTGTTAGTGCTCGAAGTTTCCCCTAGAATGTTATAGGGTCAAGCCTAGCACATCTTCATTTATTGCTATGATTTTATAAATAAGGATGTGTTTGGGTTTTTAAATAAGGTGGATCAGGTAAAGTGAAAGAGAAATAATAAAGGAATAAGCTAAAATGCAGACCAGTGAATCACCATTGGGCATGGATTCAAGTAAACACCCTGTTGATCGGAGGCAATCAAATTGTTTATCAGATAAGACGTTTATATGTAAATGGGTAGAAGTATAGGGAATAAATGAAAAGTAGAACACCTCATCAAACCAAGGTTCTCTTTGTCAAATAGATGCAATGGTACTTGAAACAAAACACACAGATCATAGGCAGTCACAAAAAAAATATTACCGCTCAGGAATCTATCATCCATGAGCAGCCATTGATTCTCAATATCTGTAATTCGTTCAAGTAAGATGAAAGATAGAATGTAAAACAAGGAAGATGTAAAAACAATGTTTAGACAAGAAAATCACAATTTGATTAAACAAATGTCATATATCCCTAACGTCAGAAGCGATTACAGAAATACAATTCCTTCAGGCTTACAATAACTCAGACTGGATGTTATTTCATCATAATCTTCTCAGGCCTTACCCTCACGGGCCTCCTCCCCTTTTTGTCCTATATAATAAAACTCCTCATAACACTTAGAAACTAATATCTAAAAATAGAATTTTGTTTTGGTTAAGTTGTAGGAAATCTGGAAAAAAATGACATTTGTTTCCAAGTGTTACTGAATTCGAGTCCTAGAAACCTGCCAAGAAAAGTCATATGTTGATTGCCAAATGTTTTGCTCACAAAATATGGAACAGATTCAATTTTTTGATTATGTTCCTAGAAGATTGGTATATTTGCCACAATTTCCTTGAAATTTGAAACTTCCTTTGATGACTAATGATCTTCCATCTATCAAATGCCACTTAGATATATTCTTTAACTAAGATGTTGAATCAATCCTTCTTATCTTTCGAATATCAATTATCTACTGGAAACCTGAGATCGATTAATTTTCTTTTTCTTGGAAATCTAGGATTCCCTCTTTGACTAATACTCTCTACTTGCAGGTACCCTGAAGATACTTAATTAGTTTATTTAGGTGCTTCACTACTTGTTTTTCCAAACTAATCAAAATTTTCAACTAACTTTTGGCCACAGAATCCATAACCATTCAACACAACCCACTGGTAAAAAAAAGAAAAAAAAATTTGAATCACACTTATGATATTACATTGAAATTTATCCACACTGAGATCTTCTAAAATCATCATCATTCAGGTCATTAGCTTAGACTCTGACAGTATTATACATGTGACTATGTCAGACAGGTGAGGATGCATTGTTCGATTGCCTTTGTCTCATCCACCATTCCTCTAGCAGTTGTACCTTCAATCGTCTTCGTGACTCCCTGTGATGAGAGCATACAATAACACAAGTGACATAAAATTGAAAACCGTCTTGTTGCATTGGAAGGTAATCCAATCCAAACATCTGAGCACTTGGATGACCATGAAGGAAGCTCCACGACTTCATGAATCTCCTGTTTCTATATGTCACAACCTCATATATCATTGTAGGTTATGTCCAGTTTCTCAGACTAAGAGAGGAGTGAAAAAAAGGAGTCGGCCTCGAGTGAGAGGGCGTCCACCAAAGCATTAGAGTGTCGGTGGAGGGCCACCGAGGCTGAGGGATTCAAGAGATCCTTGTCAATTGTGCATTCTGATTTGAATGGAAAATCTCATGTTTATAACATCTGGAAAAGGGCCTAGCCACATTCATGACATTTGTGCACAACCAACTGCAGAATCTAGACAGGCTGATTGAGCTTCCCCAGGCATATTTCTTCCACAGGAGCATCATGCTCCTTCGTAATCTTAACATAACATGAGGCATTGTCATCTTCCATCCATTATCATTATTTTCTTGTAAAATATATACCTTCATGAATGTACAAATACAAATACCATCCGAAAACAATGAATCAAATGGAACAAAAAATGACTTGTGAACAGGCTCCATTTGCTTTTTACCAATTCTACTGTAGACCTGCAATAAAACCATATCTCTTGAGAAGACAGCCTCTTCTTGTGTAATACCACACCCCTCCAATTTTGACAATCTCGAGGAACTCTTCATTTTGAATAGTATGCCCTAAGGAGGGCATGAATTGGCCCGCTTCAAATCCATTGGCTTATGAACTAGGAAGTTTAAAAGAACTTGTCTTTAAGGTGGCCACAAAATAGATATCAATGCCACAATCTACCCACTCTGAACGATGTTCCTGTAAGAACTGAATAAGTAATGTTGGGGATACCTTCTGTAATAGCATAGATGCTTTTGTACAAAGAATACAAAACCAAGAGATGGAATCCCTTCAGTAGATGAAAACTTAGAACCCAACATTTTTCTTGGAGATGTATTTATGCTAACAGTTACTTCCTCCATGCTATCACCTGAGTGGAAATTTATGTAACTTTCTTTTGTTTCCTCAACAATGGTAATGTCTACAATTATTTTGAGGACTAATGCCAGCAGAAATCTACTAGCAAGAAACATTATCAATGCAAGAAGGTTATCAAGAGGGAGGACACTAGATAGATCGAGT
Source organism: Picea sitchensis (assembly GCA_010110895.2). Taxonomy (NCBI): domain Eukaryota; kingdom Viridiplantae; phylum Streptophyta; class Pinopsida; order Pinales; family Pinaceae; genus Picea; species Picea sitchensis. Next base: position 281,002 of record SNQJ01S0013172.1, read on the forward strand.
GTTGTGGGCATGATCCTGATGTTTACAGAGATTAAGAGTAGTGTATTCAGAATGAAATTCATAAGCTACCCGAGACAAATATAAATGGACAAGTTCCTGTAGATTGCACTGGCTCATTGTGTGTTGCATGTTGTTGCTGGTGGTAAATGCTGACATGTGTGTTGTATGACTGTAGATGCGTGGCTTCGAGGACTAAAGATTGTCCTTCAAGCACAACATTTTTTTGGTGAAATTTAAAATAAAACCAGCCCTCTTCTCCTCTTCTTTAATGAGATGAGTTAAAATCTCAGCACTACTTCTAGCATATGCAATATCGGTGCTCAAGAACATCACTTCTTGGTGCTACAGGACTAACCCCGTTCCTACAATAAGGAGAAAAATGAAAATTTAGTATCTGGATACTAACATTGGCTCCTTCTGGGGGATGGTGCTCTCCTTGTGAGGCATCAAGAACACGTAGACCACTGTGTCTTTTCCTCTACGCATCCGTGCAACGTAGCCTGCAAAATTTTGTCTCTACAAACGTTCGCATTCTATGCTATGCCTAGTCCATTGGGTTGTGGAATCAGTCAATATTATTTTAATTCTGGCCCCAAACCTCTGCAATGTTTTCAAACTTTAAAAAAATGTTGAAAACAAACTCGATGCAAATCTGATTACACTAAGCCAAATGCAAAAACAAATTCTCAATAAGAGAGATTATTGCATGCCCTACTTCTAACCAATTATACCATCACTTGATCAAGTGAAATCATGTTTCCAATGAAACCATGATAACATCCAACCGACTGTAAAAACCCCTTACATGTAGAATAAGATCAAAGAAAACTTCATTGCATGTAACAAAATTTTAGCTTTTAACACATTCTTACAACCACCATCTTCTTTGATTCTGAAAATAGCAAGACTAAAATCTTCTGAGAAATATGGTTCCATATAAATGGCTACTAGATCATAGAAGAAAGAAATAGATGAACAACCAAATAGGTTTACCTTTTCTTGCAGCTCAAACTTTGTTTCCCCTTCTGATAGATGGCTGCCACAAACTGGTTCTGACTGTACATGACAAATGGGCAGAATGTTCTCATAAACCTGTTGATCAAAACTAACATGGCCATATGCTGCCTCATATATCTGTTCTTGATGAGCAACTACTTGATTTTCCTCCTTAATCACATGTAACAACATATCATAGGAATCCACTTGAAGGAGTTGAGGAAAGACCTCTTCTTCAACTATTTTTTCATCCAGATCTAAGAAAACAGGTGGATCAGAAACAAAATCTAATGCATCCACAACTATGAAGTCATATTTCCTATTATCAATTAGATCTGGAAAATCTTCCTCAACAACATGATTTTAATTCTTGCAATCAGAAGAAATATTTGCTTTCTACTAAGTATGCTTCTCAAATACATCACAACAATTTTCAAAAAGAATTTCAGCTGAAAATTTTCCTTTATAAAATATACTGAAAGCATAATGAAAACTTGCCAACAAGTTAATACTTGAGGCTGGAAGAGATCTGCACCAGTCGAGGGCTTCTCCCTTCAATGAGTTTCTGAAAGTCTTGATCTTGACATCCTCATGCACAATTTGACATTCATGAATAAACTCATGAAAATCTAGCAGATGCTCAGTCAGAACTTCCCAATCTTCATCCTTAAATGTAGGAAGGGTACTTTCCCATTCATCTCTTCTAAGAATTGGGTTTGGAAAACCAATGACATGGGAAAAATCAAAAAAAGAAAACCTTTGAGCCAAAATGGCTTCCATGCTTGGATCCAGTGGAGTCGCCTATTAATCTTTAGACAGTGGAGTCTCCATGGTGAAAGATTTGTAGTCAAGCACATGTCCGCTTCTTGTTCACCATCAAGAAGCAGATCTAATCATTGTCATTCTCCCAGGGAATATATCTTTGTTGCTTCATCCCCGACAATGGTGCCAAAAGATGTTAGTGCTAGAAGTTGCCCCTAGACTGCTATAGGGTCAAGCCTAGAACATCTTCAGTTATTGCTATGATTTTATAAATAAGGATGTGTTTGGGTTTTGAAATAAGGTGGATCAAGTAAAGTGAAAGAGAAAGAATAAAGGAATAAGCTAAAATGAATACCAGTGAATCACCATTGGGCATGCAATCAAGTAAACACCCTGTTGATCAGAGGTAATCAAATTGTATATTAGATAAGACATTTATATGTAAATGGGTAGAAGAATAGGGAATAAATGAAAAGTAGAACACCTCATCAAACCAATATTCTCTTTGTCAAATAGATGCAATGGTACTTGAAACAAAACACACAGATCATAGGCAGTCACGACAAAAAATTTACCACTCAAGAATCTATCATCCATGAGCAGCCATTGATTCTCAATGTCTACAATTCATTCAAGTAAGACGAAAGACATAATGTAAACCAAGGAAGATGTAAAAATAGTGTTTAGACAAGAAAATCACAATCTGATAAAACAAATGTCATATATCCCTAATGTCAGAAGCGATTACAGAAATACAATGCCTTTAGGCTTACAATAACTCAAACTGGATGCTATTTCATCATAATCTTCTCAGGCCTTACCCTCACCGGCCTCCTCCCATTTATGTCCTATATAATAAAACTCCTCATAAAACTCAGAAACTAATATCTAAAAATAAAATTTTGTTTTGGTTAAGTTGCAGGAAATATGGAAAAAATTGACATTTGTTGCCAAGTGTTACTGAATTTGAGTCCTAGAAACCTGCCAAGAAAAGTCATCTGTTGACTACCATATGTTCTACTCAAAAACTAAGGAACATATTCGATTTGTTGATTATGTTCCTAGAATATTGGTATATTTGCCACAATTTCCCTGAAATTTTAAACTTCCTTTGATGACTAATGATCTGCCATCTATCAAATGCCACTTAGAGATATGATTTGACTAAGATGTCGAATCAATCCTTCTTATCTTTCGAATATCAATTATCTATTAGAAACGTAAGATCGATTAATTTTATTTTTCTTGGAAATCTAGGATTCCCTCTTTGACTAATACTCTCTGTTGACAGGTACCCTGAAGATACTTGATTAGTTTATTTAGGTGCTTCTCTACTTCTTTTTCCAAACTAATCAATTTTTTCTACTAACTTTTGGCCATAGAATCCATACCCATTAAACACAACCCACTGGTAATAATAAAAAAAAAAACTTATGAATCACACTTATGATATTACATTGAAATTTATCTACACTGAGATCTTCTAAAATCATCATCATTTAGGTCATTAGCCTGGACTCTGACGGTATTAGACAGGTGACTGTATCAGATAGGCGAGGATGCACTGTTCGATTGCCTTTGTCTCATCCAAAATTCCTCTATTAGTTGTACCTTCAATCATCTTCGTGACTCTTCGTGATGAAAGCGTACAATAACACAAGTGACCTCAAATTGAAAACCGTCTTGTTGCATTGGAAGGTAATCCAATCCAAACATCTAAGCACCTGGACAGACATGAAGGAAGCTCCACAGCTTCTTGAATTTCTTGTTTCTATATGTCACAACCTCAGATATCATTGTAGGTTATGTCTAGTTTCTCAGAATGAGAGAGGAGTGAAAAAGAGGAGTCGACCTCGGGTGAGAGGGCATCCACCAGAGCGTTCAAGTGTCGATGGAGGGCCACTGAGGCCGAGGGATTCAGGAGCTCCCTGTCAATTGTGCGTTCTGATTTGAATGGAAAAGCTCATGTTTATAACATCTGGAAAAGGGACTGGCCACATTCACGACATCTATGCACAACCAACTGTAGAATCTGGACAGGTTGATTGAGCTTCCCCTGGCATATCTCTTCCACAGGGGCATCGTGCTCCTTCATAAGCTTCACATAACATGAGGCATTATCATCTTTCGTCCATTATCATTGTTTTCTTGTAAAATCTGTACCTGCATGAATGTACAAATACAAATACCATCTGAAAACAATGAATCAACTGGAGCAAAAAATGATTTGCGCACAGGATCCATTTTCTTTTTACCAATTCTAATGCAGACCTGCACTAAAACCATATCTCTTGAGAAGACAACCTCTTCTTGTGTAATACCATGCCCCTCCAGTTTTGACAATCTCGAGGAACTCTTCATTCTGAATAGTATGCCCTAAGGAGGGAATGAATTGGCCTACTTCAAAGCCATTGGATTATGAACTAGGAAGTTTAAAAGATCTTGTCTTTAAGGTGGCCACCGAATATATATCAATGCCACAATCTGCCCACTCTGAATGATGTTCCTGCAAGAATTGAATAAGTAATGTCGGGGATACCTTCTGTAATAACTTAGATTCTTTTGTACAAATAATACAAACCAAGAGATGGAATCCCTTCAGTAGATGAAAACTTAGAACCCAACAATTTTCTTGGAGATGTATTTATGCTAACAGTTACTTCCTCCATGATATCATCTAAGAGGCAATTTATGTAACTTTCTTTTGTTTCCTCAACAGTGGTGATGTCTGCAATTCTTTTGAGGACTAATGCCAATAGAAATCTACTAGCAAGAAGCATTATCAATGCAAGAAGGTTATCAAGAGAGAGGACACTATATAGATCGAGTGTTTTGGGCATGATCTTGATGTTTATAGAGCTTAAGAGTAGTGTATTCAGAATGAAATTCATAAGCCACCATAGACAAATATAAATGGCCAAGTTCCTATAGATTGCACTAGATCATTGTGTGTTGCATGTTGTTGCTGGTGGTAAATGTTGACATGTGTGTTGTATGACTGGAGGTGCATGGCTTCGGGGACTGAAGATTGTCCTTCGGGAACAACATTTTTTGGTGAAATTTAAAATAAAACCAGCCCTCTTCTCCTCTTCTCTAATGAGACGAGTTAAAATCTCAACACTACTTCTAGCATATGCAATACCGGTGCTCAGGAACAACACTTCTCGGTGCTACGGGAATAACCCCGTTCCTACAACAAGGAGAAAATTGAAAATTTAGTAACTGGATACTAACACCCTCCTCCATCAAGAAAACCTTCATCCACAGGAAAATTTCTCTCAAAAATAGTCCCCTCGTGTCTTTCTTGAAGTCCTCTTCTGCCCATGAAAAATACTGGTGATTCTCAGCTACAAGATCAATAATCTATCCTTCTAATGTTGTATTGACCCAAAAATTGATCGCTCGCATTACCAAACGATCCAACCGATGAAGCACTGCAATATTTTCTATATCCCCAGAACAGGTCATCTTGACTCGTTCCTAGAATTATGGAGCTTCTTGGAGCCTATCTATCCAGTGAAAAATTTCTTCCATAAAATTAACCAAGAATATCTTGTATTGGTCACTCGATCTTTCTGAGTAAAAGAAAACCTCCAATGTATCTTTCACATATTTTCCTCGCAGCTTCTCTTCTTTCCATATGAAGGCATCGGAATTTTTCTCCTGCTACTAGTGAGTATCAGATTGGTGAATCCACATAAGCATTCTCCCTACAAGTTCCCTTTTAACACATGTCCCAACAATGGAACCATTTTTTTGGCACAAATTTGATCAGACCAGGGTCATTCTCAAGTTACCAACAAAAGGCATCGAGTAGTCTAGAGTGCTATAATTTTCATATTCTCTGGAGAGAAGAAGTATCACCCGAAGCACAACCAATATAATAATGTAGGGAAGGGAAAGGAGAATACTTAGGCATATTTCCAGAATCTTCAAGATTCACCCTAGTCTTGCGCAAGATGAACCGATCAAAGCGTAGATCTGAACTCATTCACAACTAGTAATAAAGACATGAGATTACAATAGCATTTGCAAAAAGTTATAACATATTGATCTTATCAGACATGAAGAAGTAAAGAAAAGAGACAATTCATAACCATAGACAGAGAAGCACACAGTATATTTCAAGGTTTTAGGTCCTTACATACATTATCATCAAAAGACCTTTTCAGATACAATTCATTACTCTGTTACAAGATTTTCTGGCTCCGTACTCATTCCTCAGAGATCTATATACCATTTTCCCAAAATGGATACAAATTACAATCACATAACCTACATGGATTAAATGATAATCCTTTCTACACCCATCTAACCCAACTGTACCTTCTACACCATCTAACCCTTTACAATCATATACATCTCATATATATAGGTTGATTGGGATTTTATGGCTTGAGAGGTCACATTCTTTCTTGTTCTTGTCCTATTGTCACTTATTTCTCCTTGCTGGTATTGCACTGTCCCTCTTTCCAACCGTTTTCTATTTTCTTTCTTGCTCCACTATCCAACTCCTTTGTGGCTTACACAACATGTGTTTGACCAAAATTGGGATTGTAGTCTTCCTTGTGCAACTTCTAATAAATGAAGGGCCCAATTGCAAGAATCCATCCCAGAGTGACTGGACATATAACCATGAGGGTTAGGCGATGTAGTGCGCACACACTTCCCACCTATCCCAATGCTAGGAAACACCTCCAACCACACAGGTTGGCCCTCCATTTTGAAAATATGGGAAACTCACCCTCCTCGAAGGATCTGCATTTATTGACCATGTGCGAGGTCATGCTGACTGGTGCCATATTTAGTAACATCCCTGTAAATGACTACCCATTGTTTCCACACTCTGCAAGCCACTACCCCAAGAATCTCATATGTGACTCATCACTCCCTCTTACGAGGGACGTCCTTCTGTATCATGCCAAGATTTTCCGTGAAGTATGTAGACATTTCAATACAAATTATGTATTGCCTGGATTCTCCTGATCTAACAATTATATTCCACTATTAAATATAAAATCGCTTCTACAAATATTTTTGCGGAATTTAAAACATGATTGCCAATTGCAATATCAAGAAGAAAGATCATTCACACAAAACATAAATGGTTTTACCGAGAAAGCATAAATCTAAAAACCCCACTATCATATATTATGTTTATATCATGGATCATGAAACAATCTCATACAAAACTCTAATCCAAGAGCTCTTAGTACAATATACAATCGTCTCACACTGTCATACAAAAATTGGAAAATTAATGTGCCAATTTACTGCCTCCAGACAACCTGCCTCCTCTGCGCAATCCCTACTGATGGAAAACTTGCAAATGAATTCGAATTCCTCTTTCCTAGGCTATGCATTCCTCATTGGAAAATCCAAATGTGTGTGTGGTTACATGAGGGCACCCACTAAATTCACAACTAATAGTCAAACTATCCCTTTCACCTGTTATCTCAACTGGGTCTCCATTGGATCTGACATGCATGTAGTTAATAGTGGTAAATCTTCAGTTGCATGTGAGATCACTGATTGTGAATTTAATTAATAATCAATTCACTGATCTCTCACTAGTGTAAGTTCAGTTACAGCTAGTACAATTGAGCTTAACTCACTTAACTGAGTTAAGCTACTTTACAACTCACATAACTACACATATAACTCTGTTACAACTTTGAATCACTCAGTTACAACTAATTCGACTTGCATTTCCCACCAGTCAACCTTTGAACTCAAATTTCCTATAGATAAATGATTTTCCACTTCATTTAACTATTTCCAACTGCTCATTGAAAATAGATTAGTATTTATTTTCCAACTATTATTAAGGGATAATATTAGTCGACATAAATCTACAAATAGAATTCACTCACCATATATAAATAGACATCATCTATAAATAGAATTTTCTCATCATCTAAAAATATACTTCCACCTAAAAATAGCTTGAGGCTCCATCCTAGTGTAGGTGCATAATTTTCACTAGGATATTCTTGTTGGATCTCAACACTCCCTCTCAACAAGAAAGGGATTATCCTTCACCTCGATCCTGTCTCTATGGTATTTGAATTTTCTCCTGGTGGTATTCGAATGTCTACATCCTGATMTTCCATAGGAATGTACTGAGGCAACATGATCTTCTGCTACACGCAATCTCTGAGATGATGATATCATATATCTATAATCTTATATCTATCATGAAACACATGATTAATCGATAGTTTAATGAAACTCTAATTATCACAATGAATCACTGTTGGATCTAAATGAGAACCAAACAAACCAACTAAGATATTTTTCATCTAGATAGCCTCACATGGAGCTTGAATCACTGCCATGTATTTCAATTATGCTGAACTGAGTGCCATGGATCTTTGTTTCCTACTGTACCAAGAAACAGTTGTAGATATGATACTAAAGATCCACCCTGATGTTCTCTTTCTGTCCGTTGGGTTGCCCGCCCAATCTTCATTCGTGAAGCCATGCAACTTCACCTCATTCGTCTTTCTATACCATAACCCATACTCATATGTTCCCCTCAGGTATCTCGGGACATGCTTACCTTCTTTCCAAAAGAGCTTGGTAGGCTTAACCATCGCTTGACTCAGTTGGTTAACCGCATAGAAAATTCTTGGTCTAGTGTTCACTAGATACATTAGCGAACCTAATAACTGTTGATAGACAGTAGAATCCACTACCTCTCTAGAAGTAGCATCCTTTACCTTTTATATCCATCTCGAACCTACCACTGATTTGTCGATCGGTCTTGAGACAATTTCCCATGCACTGTTTTTGGAAATGGAGTCATACTCCTCCACCATTGCATCTATCCATGTGGGCTCCTGCACTGCTTCCTGAAATGAAAATGAATCAGTCAAAATACATTTTCTCATGAGATCCATGTATCCAATAAATCGATTAGAAGACTGTCTCTGTCTGTGTTGTGAAGTAGGGGCTCCTACATTCTATGCAACATCTAGTCTCAATCTATCAGCTTCTGTGGTGCGCTTTCTACCATTTATAATGGATGGCTCTGCATGAGTGGCTTCCTCCACTCCATGAACCTCCTCATGTGGATGATCCACATCCTAAGACTCATCTTTATGAACCAACTGTTCCTCCTCTACTTGCAAGTCCAACTCCCTCTCAAGGGACAACTACATGGCTTTCCCCTCATCAAATTTTATATCCCGTCGCACAACAGTCATTCTATTGTTAGGAAAATACACATGATAATTATGGGGTGTTTCTATGTACCCCACAAAAATCCCAACTTTAGCAGTTGGTTCCAGCTTCTTCCTGGCATCCTTGGTCACATGCACATAAATAGATGAGCCAAAAATCTTAAAATGAGAAACTTCAGGTTTCTTACCAGTGAAATATTCTTCAGGTGTACTCATGCCAAGTATTCTATGAGGACAACGGTTTTGTACATAAACAACAATATTGCATGCTTCCACCCACAAATTCATTGGTAGGAACTGATCATGAAACATCACTCGTGCAGAACCCATGATCATTTTGTTCTTCATCTCCGTGACCCCATTTTGTTGTGGGTTATGAGGCGCTATGAGTTCTCTTGGAATTCCTTCTTTGCTGCAGAAGTCTTTGAATTCATTAGAGATGTATTCTCCACCATTATCGCTCCTCAGAGCATTCACTTGCTTCCCCAACTCTTTCTCCACCAATGCTTTAAACTCACAGAACTTTGAGAATGTTTGATCATTCTTCTGCATCCAACATTTACGAGAAAA
>SNQJ01S0013173.1:16552-35452 GCA_010110895.2 Picea sitchensis
ATTTTTTAGCCATTTTTGTATAGTTTTTGGCCCTTTTGCTGTGCTGTGGATTTAATCCTTGTGCCATGAATGCCTGTTTTTCTGTGCTGATGATGCGGAGTTCTTGTCGTCCTGTGCGGACGAAATTTCAGTGATAACACTTGTCTTTTATCCCATGTAGAAAAGGAATTATGAGAGTCTCATTATTCCTTTGCATAGAAAAATATACTGCCCAACTTTACATATATTACATACAAAATGGACATCAATCGTGATGGCATGGGGCCCTTCATGCCAACAAGCTAATTTCCTTCATTGTCCATATCCTTAACAATGCTCGTAATGATCATCTTAGAATCCTATGTCGATAGCCAATTGTTATTTTCGGATCTGATCCGGTTCACACCTCCCCATTGGGAGGATTTTGGTCCCCAAAAGCTGCCAAGGATAGATGAGGGAACTTGCTTGAAATCTGGTTCCTCTCATACCACTTTGCTTTCCTCGCAGTTTGTCCTTTAACACCAAATTGCCACATTTCTTGCTATCCTCTGAAATCCATCTACTCCTTGTGTTGCAACAATGTGTCTTCCTTCAACTCCTCAAGTCCATGAGGTGCAAGGTCTTAAATAGTTGGAAGAACCTGATGTTCTTTCTCCTCATCCAACATGGAGGGTTCAAAAAATTTCAAATATTCCACATTCATCACTATGCTGATATGCATATAAGGTGGAAGTTTTAGTCTAAAGGTGTTCTCGTTGACTTGCTCAATAATCTCAAATGGTCCATTTCTAAGGGGCTTGAGTTTCTTTGTTGCTCCTTGCAGACGTTCCTTATAGAGATAGTGCCACACCTTGTCTCCAAAATGGAATTTATGATCTTCCCTATGTTGGTCATGCATGGCTTTATACAACTGCTAGCTCTTCTCGAGCTACTCCTGAACCCTTAGATGTATATGTCTAATCTTCTCCATGAATGTGCTTGCCTTCTATTCGTCTCCTTGCAGTCCTGCTTCTTCCTTCTGCTATCCATAAACAATATGAAATGGTGAAGGAGGTAAATAACCAAAACAAGTCTCGAAAGGAGACTTATTAGTGGAAGAATGAAGTGCTCTATTGTAAGAATGTTGAATGTAGACTATCTGTTCATCCCAAGTCTTTGGATGTTTGTTGTTGTATCCTCTCAACAATTTCCCCAACGTCCTATTTACAAACTCAATTTGTCCATCAGTCTGAGGATGGAATGCAGTGGAGTACTTTAAATTGGTATCCATTCTCTCCCAAAGCGTTGTCCAAAATTTTCCCAAGAACTTGCTATCTCAATCATATATGATGGAGGTTGGAAATCCAAAATGTACCCAAACATGGTTGAAAAATAGTTAAGCTACTTCTCATCTAGAGATTGTCTTCTTACAAGGAATGAGCACATACATTTTGTTGAAACAGTCCACCACAATGAACAAGTAGTCATGGCCTCTACGAGTCATAGGAAAACCTCCAACAAAATCCATGGAGATGCTCTCCCAAGGCCTGTTTAGTAGCAATGGTATTTACAAACCAAGTTTCTAGTTGCTTGTCTTGCTAGTGCTACAAATAACACAATCTCTAAAAAAATTCACCACCTGCTCCTACATCTTTGGCCAATACACATACCATTGCAGATTTTCCATTGTCTTTGTCACGCCAAAATGTCTAAGAAACCTAGAAGTGTGTGCTTCTCTCATCAATTGAACTCTTATGTCTCGAGGTGTGCATAATTTTTCTAGTTTGTACAACATTCCATCTTGAAGGTGGTATTCAGTTTCTTCCATGACAACAACCACCCTCTCCTTTATTTTCTTGTAGACACCTCTAAAATCTTCATCTCCCTCATATTCTTCACTCAGAAGTTCATGAGTGAAAGGCTCAAGCTGCATTATCATTCCAATTGATGCAATCTTATTCAATGGTGGTCAAGAAAGCATGTTTGCTAGTATATTTGTGACTCCTTTATTGTAGTTGATCAATAAATGAAATTGTTTCAAGAACCTGTTGAGTGCTCAACACACCCTAAAAGCTCTTATGAATTTTTTTCTCTCTTTTGGGTACCACTTGTTTTCTTTTGTTCTACTTTCTGAATTGAGTCCATTGTGGAGGGATCGCTAAGTTCTTTTCCATGTCTCATCATTGATCGAGTTGGATTTTTTTGGACCTATCAAAGTGAAACCTTTGTATATAAAAACAACTTGGCATTTTAACTAAGAATCCGCAGCTAAAATTGTGACCCACGCGCTTATTTTCGGCATCGAAAAAATGCGAGCAGAAAAATGACCGCATAGTAATAATAATCGTCGATCATCGATGTATCATCGACATTGGTAAAAAACAAAGTAGAGATGTGCTGGTTGTTCGCAAAGAAGATTCAGGAAAGGGTCAATATCCCATCAATGTCGGTGAAATATGAAAGGGATAAACAATGACTTGGGCCATTACGAACCTCTGATAACCGATTACTGATGCATTCATTCGGGCTCGGTGAAATCTCAAATATTTAAATCATGGAAAATTTTCGCATTGACACATCGTCAATCACCTATCCCCGATGCATTTTCGGCATCGACAAGTTTCAAGGGGGGTAATCCGGGAACACTTGTTTAAACCTATCGTCGATCACTGATCCTTGAAACTTTTTGGCATTGACAGGGTAGGACATGTTTGTTAAAATGCTTCTCTAATGAAAATCCCTGATTTTGAATAACACTCTTAAACGAAGAAGCCAATCTCAAACTCCATGTGTCTTTGCCGCGTAGACATTTCGTACGACCTAATTTCATCCTGAGTCATCTTAGGTTTTCTCATGTCCTAGTTACACTTTCAGGTCAACATTTCCACATTAGCGTTGTACGACAAGATGGATTGGCGTCGAAGTTTTTGCCAAGAGATATCAATGAACATTGTCTAAAGACAAGTGTTGACTCTCGATCCACCCGTTTAAATTAGCGGAACGATGGGACATTTTCAACACAAAATAAGATCATATTCTGCGATTTAATAGGCCAATTAATGTTTCACTCTGCATACGTTGCTACCCTGTGCGTCGATCGAATAACGAGAATTTGAAATCGTCGATGAACCACAGTATATCCCGCACCTGCGCCACCAACCTATGATTGCATTTAATCTCGAACATAATGCGGTTATGACGACAAATTTTGTAGAACCGCACTTACACCTTGAATTGAAAAACTGAGGTGACAATGGAAGTATTCTCTTCATTTAAATCACTAGGACAGTTTCGAACACCAACATTCTCCACACAAGTTTCTGATTTCTAGAGCAGTCGAAGAAGCGAAGAGAGCGTCTCAAGAGTTGCACTTGATTCTCAGAGTTTCGAAACCAAGTTAAGCTAGAGAAAAGAAGAGGTATGTGTGAATTTTATCATTTTGGCGGTCACATTTTATATATATGAATATTCTCTCTGCAACACGGTGTCTAACTCTTCTCCCTTTGCAGAAAAAAATGCCTCCAAGGAAGCCAACAACCAGATGCTTGCCAAGGGCACCAAAATTGAAGGAAGCAGAGGTCGGTGAAGGGTCTTCTCCCGGTGCTACGAGGTAGTTGGAATTTGCTCCCAAAGTGGAACTGGTAATCAAAACATTGACTAAGAAGGCATTTACTTGCCCCCTGCTTTTGGCGATATAGAAGCAAGCACTGGATCAAAGATAATGCTCCCACAATGGGGATATTTGTTCAACATAATTAACCGGGAAGATTACCCATAGTTTATTCCCCACAACGACCCAGATGTAAGGGCACTCGAAGACCAAGTTTTTTTGAATATCCGGCGATCATGCCTACACATGGTAGCCTACCGAACCCTAGTGTTGCCCTGCATTGAGACTCTGGGTTGGATAATCGATCATACAGACGCGCAGAAGTGCCTAGTCAATGATGAGAATGGTGAATGTGTCAGTGTTTTTCTCCCGACAGAGGTCCATAAATATTAGAAGATCAGGGACCCGAAGGATTGGTTAAACATGGATTTCATGGTGAAGTTCTATGAATTCCATGACACCAGACGATTAATGGCCTACTGGTGGAAGGAAGACAAGAATTTTACAAACCGGAGCAATGGATGGTACGGGACAACAAATCTAAAGGAGTTATGCATATACTTAATGGCTCTAATTTGCCGATTATATGGGGAGAAATATTGTGCTAAGTTCTCAGAAGAATGGATGCCCCTAGCATACACCATGGCCATTTCCGAGAGTAGCTTCAACTAGGGAGAAATCATCTCTAAAAAATTGAGCACCAACATATTGTAGGCTCAGACACCAAAGGAGGGAGAAGCATCCTTTTTTGACATGGCTTCATATCTGCTAGACATGATCTGCGCAAGGAATGTCTTCGTCAGCATGAATCTGTGCTGGCACATCGCCGAGATACCTGTACATGTCTACTTCAACATCATGTGGGAAAACATGTACAAGAAATATTATGCTCTCATCTGTGATGAATTCATAGCTTGGGTTTACTTTATTATTTTCAAAAAATAATGCCCAAGACTGTCTGTAGCGACCAAGAAAATGATTTCAAAAGTAGGCCACCGGTACCTAGAGGAAACCACAACTTATATCAGGGTATTCAGGGACACTGATGCACCACATTTAATCCCCACTCACATCCTAGACTGGCTCGTCATAGGAGAAATCTGTTACCAGACCATCATGCAAGGCTATAATGCCACTTTGGTTAAGGACAAGAAACAAACATTCATACCCTATGGTTTCCATGTAGAGTTTTTCATAGTAAAGGATACTGCGCAAGCTAAACAAGAGGGTTTGAGCCAGCTGGAATACAGGTTCCTGAAAAGACGATTTTGCAAGCATGACCCTAAAGGCCTAGTTCTCCAACATGTGTCACAAGTCTCTTCCTATTGGCCATACATACATGACAAGTTTGAAGATGATATCTTTATAGAATGTGCTCAGGACTGGGAGGAGGTAGCACAAAGAAAATATAACCAAAACGTGACTAGGTTCAAAGCTATGAGTATGGATGAACAAGTCGAAACGATAAAACAGATGGCTCAAGAAGCTCTTAGGGTTAGAGAAGAAAACAAAGCAGCATAATCCACAGAGGCACAAAGGAGGGGAATGTTGTTATTAGAATAAGTCCAAAGAGTCATCCAACAACTAGAGAATGATCCTCAACTATAAGAAACTACGAGGATCACCCCGACCGACCCAATCAACATCCAAGAGGAGCTAAATGGCTCAGAGTCAACCCCACTGGAGGAAATCGTCAGTCTTGGAAATCCCAGAGTTCCATCACCACAGGATAGATCATCGGTGACTATTCCAACCCAGCATGAGATTCTAAGAACACCAGGTGAAATAGGTGTGCCTAATACCCTTTTTGATCTAACTACTATCTATGATGATGAAGAGATTTTAGAGGTCTTGCTTATAACTCTGATACTAATTATAGAGGAGAAAGAAACATGGGGAACATCTGCTCCAACCCCCGATGCATCAATTCCAAACCCTCTGCAGGGTGACCATGAGGTTGAGAGTACCTTAGACACTAAACTTATCGACCTATCAGGGGCCTCGAAAGACAACTCCAGGGATGAGCTAGGTTTAGGTGGACAAAAAGAGGAATTGCAACAGCCATATATTGACACCTCAACAGTCGATCACCATGTAAGTATTGAGCCTACCACTATCTCTTCAATTTTGGACGATACCTCACCAGCCGGTGAACACCAGACAAAGGTCGAGCCATTGGAACATATATAAGTTTCCCCTATCAAAGAAGTACAAGAGCCGATCCTAGAGAAAATACATACGAAAAGAAGCTTGGGAAACACTCTGACCTGGGGAGACCAACAAATCCCCAAGCCCGTTAATGAGGTTGTCAATATATAGGTGATTTCTTACGACAGGAAGAGGAAATCCGTCATGAGGAGGACCACCAAGAAAAGAAGGCTCACATTGGATAGCTCGATTCTCATCACTACAAAAGAGAAGCTGCTCAACACAAAAAATGCGAAGACATATGAGCTAATCGGCAGAGGGATGGATATCACTGATGCTACGCTGGATCAAGCAAAGTGAGATGAAAAGGAACTGGCCGCTTCAAAGAAGGAGCTAGACCATTTTCACCATCTGGCGAAATATTACCAAGACTCAACGCATGCCACAATTTTTCTGAAGAGTGAGTTCCGAGATGCATATGCAGAGTTCATGAGAAAAAGACATCTCTTCACTGCATGTGTAGTCGATTATCAAGAAGATACCCTTATGGCACTAGTAACTTGTAAAGACGTGGAGAGACGGTATGAAAAGGCATACCAAGATGTACAACAAATCAACTATATCAACTCAGTACAAAAGGGTCAAGACACATAGGAGCATGGCATTTGAGTGTTGATGGATAACAACATCTTCTGGATCAGGAAGGCAACCGAATACTGGGTAAGTATGGCCTAGGAACCACAACGAGAGATACAAAAGAGGTGGGCCGAGTGTGAAATAAGTTGGGGAAATATCAATTGGGATATGAAAGACAATGGCCTCCCAGAGTTCGGCTCACCCAAAGACTTTGTCAACTTGCATGATATAGTCAAACGACATGCAGAACATGACTGAACGTGGTAAGTGGTGACCGCGCAGGTGGAAATCATGACACCGGGTCAAATACAAAAGTTTATGGAACATATGATCAAGGCTCATGCAATTCTGTAGTGTTTAAGTTCCAAACTCATCAAATATAGAGAACGTGCAATAGAAGTGAAGGAAACCCTTTCAGCCTGGATGGACCAGCATAGATTCTCGTATGCTAACACATGCGAGGATCTCTTCGTCAAGTGGTCAGAATACGAGAAGATTCATCCACTCTAGTAGAACCACTAGATGATCTCAAGAGAACAAAGAGATCAAGCGCCACATGTCACTCTTTTGTTTTACTTAACACAAACTTTTAGCAACTATTTTAAGTTAGTGA
This sequence comes from Picea sitchensis, assembly GCA_010110895.2. Lineage (NCBI taxonomy): Eukaryota > Viridiplantae > Streptophyta > Pinopsida > Pinales > Pinaceae > Picea > Picea sitchensis. Next base: position 23,518 of record SNQJ01S0013173.1, read on the forward strand.
TTCTTTATAAATAGAAGGGATCGACCTTTTGGTAAAGATCAATGATTTTTGGGTAAGAACCCTCTTTTGAGAATTGTAAAGAATTATTTATGAGCAACTTTAATTGAAAAGTTTTGTTTAGAACCAGAGACAAAATTTTGTTTTTCATCAAAGGCGTTATGTGATTGGATTGAGGAGGAATTACTTCCAAATTTATTTTAGTAGTTGATGATCTAACGAGTAAGAGTTTATGAATCTATTGATAAACTATCTTTTTTCAATATTTTAACAGTTATTTTGTCCTTAATGATGAAAAGCAAATCGTTGTGTTAATGTGTGATTGATGGTAGAGCCAAGGAAACTATTTTTCTTGCACTCATCTTATTGCATGCGTATTTTCTTTAAGTAATTGTATCTCAGTCACTGTTGAAATACCATCAAGTTAACGTATTATTACTAGAATTGTAATAGGTGTGAATATCATTTTCTAAACACTATAGCACGAGGGTTATCCCAGGGTCAACCTTCTTCAGTAGTTAAGAATCCCTTCTATCAGTTGGTTCATACCATCACACTTTACTTTATCACACTCATCTAATAAAAGAAAAGACAAAAGAGAACGTTTAATCTGAAGGAGGAACTTTCATAGAAACATATCCTGTCAATCACTAAATAAATCCCATCGATAAATTAGCTAGATCAAAAGATCCAAAGAACCATTCCACCCATCAAACGCTGCAGAGTCTAATTGGGCCTCTAAGGTGGGTTTGGTTCCTATTGTTGAGTTAAAGGGATCTCAAACCCCTCAATAGAACCTGAACCACTTGTAATGTCTCACCTATTGCATCTTTCTCTTACTATGTAGATATTGAAGGGGATGATGGTTTGTGTGTATGATAGTCTCTCTTCCCAAGAGGTAATTCTTCCACTTCTTCACTGCTTGTACACTCGCAAAGAGTTCTTTATCATACGTGGGATAGTCAAGCACTTCTCCATGAAACAACTTTGAATGGTAGCACATATGCCTTCCTCCTTTCATGAGTACTGCTCCTAATGCATATCCACTAGCATCAATCTCCAACTCAAAAGGTCGTTGCAAATTTGGCATGGCTAACACTGGAGCATCACTAATTTTCTTCTTCAAGTCTTCAAATTCTCTTTATTGTGTCTTACCCCAATGAAAGCTCTTTCCTTTGGTATTTATTGCATGCAATGGTGGCGCAAACACCCCTTCCCTCCAAAGGGCCGCTTGACCTCCCAGTCTTGGATCGTTCACAACACTGAGTCAGAGTGACTCCTTGGATCCTTGCGGGCACCCGAAACAACTCTACCCACACACATAGGTCTTTTTTGCAAGTGACCACGACTATGACCATGGGTCTATCCCTTTGTGATTCGAGCTTTGGGGATATCTTGAATCCTTCCCTCAGCTTTTCCTAAATTTTTGCCACGCGTCTCTTTAGATTCACTGGCCCCACTATGGTTTGGACTTCGCGACCTCACGAAACTCTGGGCCTTCCACCCATGAACCTCCAAGATTATGATTCCAAAACTCTTTAATCCATTTCCGTGCACCTCTCTCGCGATCAATGAATGAGATTAAATCACAACTTTTGATTTTACGACTCTGCCTTGATCAAGTCTTCAAACTTGCCAAACCCCGAAATATCGAAACACTTATCGGTTATTCTTCTCGTAGTTCTCCCAAATCTGATAGTTTGGAACCGTTCTTATTCCCTTGGAATGAATCTTCCCCACTGATTTAGTGAATATTTCAAGGACTTCTCTCTTTTGAGATTTTCACCACTCTCCCTCCTGAGCTTAACTTACTTGACTTTTCTAGGTACTTCCTTCGACACTTAGTTAAAATCTCGATTTGTGCACATCTTGCAACATATCTCCTTCCATAGTCGACTCCTCTGTGGACGAATTTGCACTCCTTGCAATAGTTCTCCAACCACTTATGTCTCTCGTGACTGAGATCGCGCTACCTCTCCTGAGCTTTCGAGTCTGAAAAATTTGCCACGCACTCATTGCAGACATCGATGCACTCCTTGCACACACAAGTTCTTGTTATCTCTTCTAAGCTTTCGAGTCGAAACAAACTTAGTCACGCACTCCTTGTGGACATTATACACACCTTGCACTCCCTCAATGAAGAGAAACAATTGGTACTTAACTACTTTTCACAGTGACTCATACATTCAACTATGTGAATATGATCATGGATACAAGAACATAAAATAACAGAGATTTGAAAATAAACATAAATTCTACCATTCATTCAGACAGACACATAACAACACACATTTGGAACGATATATCCTCATTTATATTCATTCAATTAAATCTTGTATACATACATACACTGTTAACCGACTCTCTTCTATCAACAACCTTCCAACAACAAAAGCAACAACCCCCACTACTGTGCAATATTACAAATCTTTATAATAATAATAATAATAATCTATTTTTAAGGTCATGGCCAAGCCACACCAAATTGGTGTATGAGACCCCCTTGTTTGTGGGACAAGGGACCCCCCTCAACCCAACGATTTGACTGGTAAAGTCTACGTAGGTATACATACCCTACCCCCCTCTAGATTTGAACTTGTGACCTCTTAAGAGGAAACACATGTTCTTAACCATTAGGCCCACTCAGTCTGTATGCAAAGGAACTCTCTTAAGTTCTTCCCCCCCAACTACTCTATGCTATCCAATCAGAATTAAATGCTATCAACTACTTAACATTCATTACAATGAATATTGAGTCAGACGGATAAGAGCACAAGCTCCAGATCTATACTGCGATTCTCCTCATTAAATAAAAATACATTCCCCATCGATATTACATGATGGCTCAGCCTCCAATCATTAAATATGTTCATTACTCAAAAAGCTTTGTCAGATATTACATTAATACATTGATCTTTGAAATTCAAAATGTCTCAAATTACGTGCAAATGAGTCCAACTGTATCCCGCTTGTGCTTTGCTGGCGATGCTCCTGCATCATACTCCCTTGGCTGAAAAAAAATCATGGACTCTTGTCCATGAGCTCCTGCACAAATGTTCCATGCTTCTAGATATCTGCTTCAACAACCCAACTGGCATCTTCTACTGGTCATCCTTTCCACTTTACCAAGTATTCAAAATACGTTTTCCTCCTGGTTTTCTTACCAACTCGCTGATATATGATCTTTTCAATATGTGGCTTCTCTGCTATAGGCATATGTTTCTCCCACTGGATCCTCCCTTGATCTTCACATCTTTTAGCTCCATCCTCCCTGTAAGAATACAGGTTTTCAATGTTGAATATGGGCGATATACCCACATCTTCTTGCAACTCTAATTCATAAGCATTCTTGCCAAACCTCCTCATGATTTTACATGGTCCTATCTTTTTCAACTTTAGTTTATTGTATGTTCCCCTCGAGAATCTCTCTTTCCTCAGATGTGCTAGAAATTGATCTCCAAGTTCAAACTCAAGCTTCCTCCTGTGTTGATCATCTCTGCGTTTGTATTCGTCGTTTCTCTTCTTCAACTGCTCCTTGATCCGATTGTGAAGTTCCTGCATCTCTGCAGCAAAATCTTCGGCTTCGACGCTCCTAAACTCACTCTGCTTCAGATCTCTCAATTCCAACATTCCTCTCGGATTCATTCCATAAACTATTTGAAATGGAATTTTCCCAGTGCTTCTGTTTACTGAGTCATTATATGAAATCACGACTTGTGATAGAATCTGATCCCACTGACTATGGTGTTCAGTGACCAAACTCCTTAGCAAATCTCTTAAGCTTCTATTCACCACTTCGGTTTGTCCATACATTTTTGGATGATATGCAGAACTAAAAGATAGCTCTGTCCCCAAATTTCTCCACAACGTCCTCCAGAAATGACCAACAAACTTGGTATCCCTGTCTGAAACTATGCTCCTGGGCAATCCATGGAGTCTCACAATATCTTTGAAAAACAAATTCACAACATGCGTTGTATCACTAGTCTTCTGGCATGGGATAAAGTGTGCCATATTCAAAAATCTTTCCACCACCACAAATATGGAATCACTTCCTCTTTGTGTCCTTGGCAATCCCAAAATGAAATCCATGCTTATTACATCCCAAGGCCTCTTTGGAATAGGAAACGATTGATACAATCCAGTGTTTTGTTTCTTCCCCTTGAATACTGACAAATATTACAATTGTTCACAATTTGTTTAACTTCCGCTCTCATACCTAGCCAATAATATGAATCGTTTAATTGGACAAAGGTTTTGTCATGGCCATAGTGTCCAACTAGACCTCCACTGTGATTTTCCTTCAGCAAATTCTCCCTCATCGAACATCTTGGTATGCAGAACTGGCATATTTTAAACAACAACCTATCCTGAATCATATATTTGACCCACTGGCTCCTGTGTCTGAGTACAAGATTCACACATGCTTCATATGCGTCTCCAAAATTTGGATCACTGTGGTACATCTCCTTAAAGTGGTGAAACCCCAAGGTCTTGACTTGAAATTCCTGCAGAATCAAAGTTCTCCTGCTCAATGCATCAACAACCTTGTTAGCATTTCCAGAAATATGTTTAATGACAAAAGTGAAAATTTGCATAAACTTTATCCACTTGGCATGTCTCTGGTTTAACTTCTCCTGTCTGGTTATGAATTGCAAAGCGTGATTATCGCTATACAAACCAAACTCGTTGGGCACAAGATAATGCCACCATTTCTTCAAGGCTTGAATTATGGCATAGAACTCCTTGTCATATGTGGATTACTTCTTTTTAGCTTCATCATCTTCTCGCTAAAATATGCAATAGGTCTGTTATCTTGACTCAAGACCGCTCCAATTGCAACTCCACTCGCATCACACCTCACCTGGAATGTCTTCCCAAAATTCAATAAAACCAGAATCGGTTGTTCCGTTATTTTCTCCTTCAATATGTTGAATCTCTTCTCAGCCTCCTCTATCCACTTGAAATACTTGTGTCTTTTCTTCACTGTATCCATCATTTGAGCACTAATCCCACTAAAATTTCTGATGAACTTCCAATAGAAACTTGCTAATCCATGGAATCTTCTTACCTCAAAGATATTCTTTGGTGACGACCATTCTCTGATTGCTCTCACCTTTTCAGGATCCATATTCAATTCGTTTGAAGAGATCACAAAACCTAAATATATGAGCTCTGTCTTCATAAAAGAGGACTTTTTTTATATTAATCAACAAATTCTCTTGCTGTAGCCTCCTCATCACCAATGTTCAATGTCTCAAGCTCTCCCCCTTAGTCTTTCTAAACACCAATATATCATCCAGATACACAATCATGAATTTACCAATGAAATCCTTCAACAGTTCATTCATTAGCATCATAAAATTACTCGGGGCATTTGTTAAGCCAAACGACATAAGAAGCCATTCATATAACCCCTCATTCATCTTGAATGTTGTCTTCCACTCATCACCTTCCCTCATCCTTATCTGGTGATATCCACTTTTCAAATCTGTTTTCGAAAAATAGTTAGCTCCACTTAAACAAAAATAGTTAGCTCCACTTAAACACTCCATCAAGTCATCCATCCTTGGCAATGGGAATCTATATCTGATGGTAATCTTGTTTATGGCCCTTGAGTTCATCAACATTCTTCATCCTCCATCCTTCTTTGGACTTAATACAGTTGGCACTACACATGAACTCAAGCTTTCCTTGACCAATCCTTTGTCTAACAGATCTTGAACCTGTCTTTTCACTTCCTCATTCTCATAAGGTGTCAACCTATACACTGCTTTATTCGTCAGGCTTGCTCTTGGTATGAAGTCAATGTGATGGTTGATACTTCTGATAGGTGGCAATGAGTTTGGAAACTCATCCACTGCAATGTCAACAAAATTCTCTAGCAATTCTTGAACTTCCTTAGGCAAATCTTCCATTGAAGTACTGGTAAGGATAACTCTCAGCTTCCTTATTACAACAAACTGCATCTCCTGTTCCTTCTTTACTTCCTTCAAGAGTTCTTTCCCACTCATGAGAAGTATGCTCGCGCTAGCTTTATTCTCTTCAATTGACAACAACATGTGTGTCCTACCATTCTTCTCTAAGGTGTAAGTATTTCTCCTCCCATCATGAATAACGTTCCTATCATATTGCCACGGTCTTCCCAACAAAACATGACAGATAGCCATGGGAATCACATCACACAAAATCTCATCTTTATATCCCCCTATTTTAAATTCAACCAGGCATTGTTGAGTAACTGTTTCTTGATGACCTTTCTGCAACTATGGGACCTTATATGGTTTCGAATGTGCAGTCGTCTCCAGCTGTAGTTTCTCCACCATTTCTGTGGATACTAAGTTGTCCGTGCATCCACTGTCAATTATCACCTTGCAAACTCTGTCCTTCATTTTGCAAGTTGTCCTTAACAAATTGTTCCTTTGTGCCGGCCTTTCAGTCTCTGGATCTTGCTTCAAGAGAACCTTCTTCATCATTAGGGATCTTCCATCCTTTGCACCTTCTACCTCAACATCTCGCTTCTGTGCTTTTGAAATGTGAGCTTCACCTCCTTTCTTCCTCTCGAGGCAATCCCAAGACATGTGTCATGTTTTTCCATAGGCATAACATCTTACTTCTCCTCCTCTGCCTCTTCCTCTTCCTCTGGGAAAAGAGTTTCTACCACCACTTCGCCTTCCTCAGGAACTTCCTCCTCTCTCAGAGTGACTATGTGGTTTCTCCACCTCATCTTTGGGCTTCTGTGCTTTATCCTGGGCAACTCCTTTGCCTTTGTTCAAGCTCCGACCCCTATTTTGTTAAATTTTCTTCCTGGCCAACTTCTCTTCTGCCTTCAATGCAATTTGGTACACATCCTCTATGGTCCTGATTGTCGCCATGCTGATTTCATCCTGAATATCAAATCTCAGGCCATTGATGTATTTGACAACCTTTTCTTCGTCTCTCACTTTCTCCGTCTAGCTCTAATGTTCAACTTATAGAATTCCTCTGTGTACTCCTTCACAGTAAATCCCCTCTATCTCAGGTTCTGCATCCTCCTGAACAGACTTATCTGGTAATCTTTGGGTATGCATTTCGCCTTTAGGTTGGCTACCATTCGATCCCAGCTCTTAATCTTTTGTTTTCCTTTTCTCCTCATGTTGGCATGTAGTTCATCCCACCACAGTTTTTCATGTCCCTTCAATCTAGTGACAACATGTCTTACCTTTTTCTCCTCTTCGACATCCGCATAGTCGAAATACTTGTCCATTGCTCGTATCCAACCAAGCAATTATTCCGTGTCTAAATTTCCTTCATACATAGGGATGTCAATCTTCGCTTTGGCTCCCAACTTGACAACCACTCTCAACAAGCATTCTTTCACAGCATCCTCAACTACAGATTCTTCAACTTCTACTTTTTCATTTTCTGCCTCGCTGACGTCTCCAGCATCAGGCGCTCTCCTCTATGCTGTCTCCATGGCATCTAGCCTCACACACAGTTCTCTCATCTCCCTTTCCATAACTCTGTTGGCTACAGGAAGCTCAACACATCTTCTAGTTGGCATTGTGCTGATGCTTCTGATATCCCTCTTTCTTTTATCGGCTTACTCCTCTTTCCCTACATAAGTTAATTATGTATCTTCTTTGATGCCACTCTTGGTGCAAACTGCCCTTCCCTCCAAAGGGTTTCTTGACCTCCCGGTCTTGGATCGTTCACAACACTGAGTCAGAGTGACTCCTTGGGTCCCTGTGGGCACCCAAAACAACTCTACCCACACACACAGAGGTCTCTTTCACAAGTGACCATGGGTCTATCCCTTCGTGATTCGGACTTCGGGGATATCCCGAATCCTTCCCTCATCTTTTCCTGAAGCGCTCGTCTCCGAGTTTTTGAATTTCTGCCACGCGTCTCCTTAGATTCACTGGCCCCACTACGATTCAGACTTCATGACCTCGCAAAAATCTAGGCCTTCCACCCACGAACCTCCAAGCTTCCGATTCCCGAACTCTTTAATCCGTTGCCACATGCCTCTCTCACAATCAACGACTGAGATTGAATCACGACTTCGAATTTCACGACTCTACCTTTGTCAAGTCGTCAAACTTGTCGAACCCCGAAATACCGAAACACTTCCTGGTTATTCTCCTTGTAGTTCTCCCAGATCTGATAGTCTAGAACCGTTCATCTTCCCTGGGGACGAATCTTCCCCACAACTTCAGTGAAGATTTCGGGGACTTCTCTCTTTGGAGATTTTTTCCATTCTCCCTCCTGAGCTTAACTTGACTTTTTTGGGTACTTCCTTCGACACTTAGTCAAAATCTCGATCTGTGCACATCTTGCAATAGATCTCCTTCCACAGTCGACTCCTCTGTGGATGACTTTGCACTCCTTGCAATCATTCTCCAACCGCTTCTGTCTCTCGTGACTGAGATCACGCTACCTCTCCTGAGCTTTTGAGTATGAAAAATTTGCCACGCACTCCTTGCGGATGTTGATGCACTCCTTGCACACACAAGTTCTTATTATCTCTTCTGATCTTTTGAGTCGAAACCGACTCAGTCACACACTCCTTGCGGACATTATTCACACCTTGCACTCTCTCAATGAAGAGAAACAATTGGTACTTAACTACTTTTCATAGTGACTCATACATTCAACTATGCAAATGTGATCATGGATACAAGAACAAAAAAATAACAGAGATTTGAAAATAAACATAAAGTCTACCATTCATTCAGATAGACACATAACAACACACATTTGGAACAATATATCCTTTATTATATTCATTCAATTGAATCTTGTATACATACATACACTGTTAACTGACTATCTTCTATCAACAACCTTCCAACAACAAAAGCAACAACCCCCACTGCTGGGCAATATTACAAAGCTTTATACAAAGGAACTCTCTTGAGTTCTCCCCCCCAACTACTCTATTCTATCCTATCAAAATTAAATTCTATCAACTACTTAACATTTATTACAATGAATATCGAGTCAGACAGATAAGAGCCCAAGCTCCAGATTTGTACTGCGATTCTCCTCATTAAAGCAAAATACATTCCCCATCGATATTAAGTGATCGCTTAGCCTTCGATCAATAAAGATGTTCATTAGTCAAAAAGATTTGTCAGATATTACATTAATACATTGATCTTTGAAATTCAAAATGTCTCAAATTCTGCGCAAATGCGTCTAGCTGTCTCCCGCTTGTGCTTTGCTGGCGATGCTCCTGCATCAAATGGCGTTGCAAATGTAGATAAATTTACAATGAATTTCCTCAAATATTGAGCTGATCCCCTAAAACTCATGACCTCTATCATATTAGTGGGAATAGGACATTGGGTGATGGTTGCAATATTCTCTATATCTACCCTTGGCTCTCCTCCTTGTTACACATCAAAATTACTCACTTCAATGATGACCTATTGTCATCATTACAAGTGTCGCATTCTGGCCACAAGTGTCGCATTCTGGCCACAAGTGTCGCAAGTGTCCCAGACATCATATAGTCATCTTTCCTATGTCATGTCTCGAATGACATCACAAGGGACACTTGAAGACACCCTCAGAGAGTGGTTAAAGAAGGACATGTCATTTGATAAAGAGTACTAAGCCTTTTGCCTTGAGAAAACCACTTAAAAATGAATTTTGAAGGGCAACGCTCCCCCACCCACTCACAGGGAGTGCTAGTGCTCCTTGAACTTCTTTGGGGGAGTGTTGTAGCACTTTGTGCACCCTTCTGGGGGAGTGCTGGGTTTTTTTGAGGAAATCTTGGGTAGCACTCCCCTACCCACTAGCAAGGAGCGCTAGTGCTCCTTGCCCTTCTTTGGGGGAGCGTTGTATCAATTTGTGCACCATTCTGGAGGAGTGTTATGTTGTTGAGAAAATCAGGGGAAGATCCCCCTTATCTATGAAATCAATTGGATTCGAATATGAGGTCAAGGATGGATCTTAGGGAGGATCCACAACTGATGTAGAAAGATCCTCAACCTATTCCAAGAATATCTAAGGTGGTTAGGCCTCTCCAAACCTATATAAGGAGGGCTCCTCGTGGTGAAAGGAAGGAGAAATTGAGAGATACCTAACTTATGATCTCATAAGGAAGGAGAGACAGTGAAAGCATAGTCATTTTGTTTCTGGATTATTTGAACAAGGGGTTAGACAAGGAGAGTTGGAAGAGGTTGCTGCAACTTCATCAAGGTTTTGTATGTATCTCTTTTGAGTTCTCATTAATACATGTGCTTGGCCAGTTTCTTTCAAGATTGTGTATACCTACACAAACTTGTATTTAATAGATAGATCTGGTTTCAAACTAATCGTAGTAGAATATGAAGCATGCTTTGTCTTTGATTAGATTGTAGGACTTGTTGAAGAGCTTGGGGATCAAAGATCAACTTGGACTAGGCGAGGACAAACATCGTAAAAAGGTACATCTTCTTCCTCTTCTCTATATATTAGCTTAGCTAGGTTTAAAGGGATGTCAGAGATCAAAGTTATCACTTTTCTGTCTTGGTCATAGGGGTCTAGGATCCAAGAGGGAATTCACCTGTCCGCAGGGGGATTTTCCTATAACACTTCTCCAATCACGTGTCCAAGATATATCAAAGAGGTCTTTCCAAACTCACATTTTTGTAAGTTGGCAATAAATTGAGTCTTCCTCAAGGTCTCTAGTACCTGTGTCACATGGGAGAGGTGCTCTTGCCAAGTGTTGCTAAATATTATTATGTCATCCAGATATACTATTACAAAAGAGTCAATGAAGGGGTGTAGTACATCATTCATGAGTCGCATAAATGTTGCAGGTGCATTGCATAATCCAAAAGGCATTACTAACCACTCATACAAACCTTGTATTGTTTTGAACATTGTCTTCCACACATCTTCTGCTTTGATCCTCACTTGGTGGTAACTTGATTTGAGGTCCATCTTAGTGAAGAATTTGGCTTGCAAAAATTGATCCAACAAGTCATCAATCCTTACCAAAGGATATCTATTCTTGATGGTGATCTTATTTAGGGCATGATAGTCAATGAAAATTCTCCACCTTCCATATTTCTTTGGCACCATGATGATGGGTGAACCACATGGTGATGTATTGGGTCTGATGACTCCCTGCTCCAACAATTGTTGCAACTACTTCTTTACTTCATCTACTTCAATGAAAAATTTCCTATATAACCCAATGTTAGGCAGTGGTGACTCCGACAACAATTGAATATTGTGTTCAACCTCTCTCTTGGGTGGCAGTCCCTGAGGCTCTTGAAACACTTCCTTGTAGGCTTCAATCAATTGGTGTAGTTGCTGATGTTTCTCATCACTACATCCTTCCAAGGATGCCTTCTTCTCCAACTTGTTGCTTTCCTTCTCTTTGGAATAACAAGACAAACTTCTTTGTATTTCCCATGATTCTCCTTGCCTGATGAGCACTGATCAAATAGATCTTAGCTTTATCCTCGTGTGCATTTATGGCATAATATTTTCCTTCCTTGTCTAGCCTATACTAGTTTTCTCTCCTTTTGAAAATGGCATCCCTCATGTACAAATATGGGCTTCTGAAGATGACTCCACATATGTCTAGAGGAACCACATCTGCAACTACTTCATCAACAAAGTTTTGATTGATGGAAAACTTAAATTTGCACTATTTTCTCACTTTAAATTCCACATCCTAGCTTACCCAGCCTAGGAGGTATGGATGCAGATGATCTTGGGTCTCCAACCCAAGATTTTCAACGAGTTGTGCAGATATCAGGTTGGATTGTGAACTTGTATCGAACAAACAATCCATGTTTCTTTGCTTCATGTGGATTTTAATGCAGAAGAGTTCAGTCATCGCCTTCTCCTCCTTGTGATTGCAACCAATTAGTGCCATATCTTTATAAATATTAGTGCAATTAATCATCCCTTTTGGGTGTGATGTGTTATCCACTCATTCCTCAACATCCATTGA
>SNQJ01S0013173.1:35472-46490 GCA_010110895.2 Picea sitchensis
ACAATTCTCCTCATTGTCCCGTTTTATCACATCCTTTAAATTATTGGGCGGAAGGTGCTTCTTCTTGTGTTGCTGCCAAAATCTTCTTCTCATTCCACTTCTTCTTGTTTTTCTTCTTTCTCTACTGCTCTTGTGGTTCTACTTGCTTGTGAGGACTTTTTTATTGCTTGTCTCCCTCAAGGTATTGTGCTTGAATACTGGACTCATCAATTGTCTTTGGTCTAAATAACATCAGTTGTCTACGAATCTGAGGTAACAATGCCCCCAAATACTTGACCAACATGTCTGGAATTTTGAGAGAAACTCCCATCTAAATTGCTCTCTTCCTGAATTCTATCATGAACTCCTGCACTGGTTGTCCTTGTCTATGTCTAAAGTAATGCCATACTATTTGTTGGTCTTCCTCATACCCTATTGGATAAAATTGAGATTTTATCATGTTTTTTAACACTTCCCAATCAATCAATAGTGGCTCATTTCTTGGTGGTTTTCCTACTACATCACTCTCCCACCATGTCAAAGCATGGGCTTCAAGCTTCAATCTAGAAAAAACAATATTTTGTTTTCCAGTTCATGCACATTGAAGTACACTTCCATCTACTATATCCATTGGTTCAACTTGATAACATCCACTTCCCTGGAATAACTCTTGATGTCCACCTTGGCCTCTACACGAAAAGGTACATGTGTCCTATTGTAGCTGCATTCTCCCATCTCTGGCTTAGTCTTATGCTCTATCTTTGACTTATTTTCTTCTTTCTTGTGGCCTTCATGACAAGTCTTTGTTGATGGTTTTTCCTTGTTTTTCATTGCCAATAGTTGTGACACCATTGATGTCAATGTGGCCAAAATCTTCTTAAATTGATTCAACCTGAACCTGGGATCTTTTTCCTCATCTCCTTTATAACTTTCTCCTGACATTCTTGATGCTCTACTTTTCTCTAGCCCTGGAAATAACTCTTGTTCACTTCTTTTGTAATCACTGTGGGTACTTACCATATAGGTCTCACTAAATGCATTCAAACTTCTGCTTTAATTCCATTTGATCTGTAAACGAGAGGCTTATAGCCTGTCCATCTCACCAGCACTGACTTCTCTGCAAAACAATTACAACCTTAATTTGGATGATGATAAATTCTTGATCAATCAAGCCACAGTCGAGTTGGCCTGAATAAATATGGAGTCAGCTACCCAAAAGTTGAGTCGGGAAAAAATGACGTTGGAAGAAATTCAAGTCGACTTGGAGGCACGTTAATTCAACTAGATCGAGTCAACCAAAGTCAGGTTGACTAAGTTGAATTAGACGGAAGTTGGGTCAACCAAGAAAGCCAAACTGACCAAGCGTGGACCCAATTGAACAGTGGGAAAATACGTTCGATTAGGAAGGATTATTGGTCGAATGAGTAAAGGAATTCGACCAAGAAAGAACCCGTTTGGAAGCGGGTCAACTTGAGGTTAACATAAATATTTATAGGGAAAATTCGATGACCAACCATGAAGGAAAATCCATTGAAAATTGGATTTGGCAACCAACAATCGTGGGGAAAGTATATAGGATGAATTTGATAGTCGACGACATGTAAAAACATTCAGAGAGTGATTTTGCTGATCCATGGTGAATGAAAACATCCAGGGGTGATTTTGGCAACCCACGACGAGTAAAAAACATTAGGAAGTTGATTTTAACATTCAACAATAGAGGAAAACGTATGGGGTGAAATTGATAGCCAACTGAATTGCAAAAACATGTATTTGATTCATGGGTGGTTAATCAATGCCCATACAACCCCAAAAGTTGAAGTATGACCGATATGTTAATTATGGGAAAGGAAAAACGACTAAAAAAGTCGAGAATGTGCCAATGACTCTAAAAACGAAATTAGAAACCCCAAGTAAATAACAATGACTCGGAAAGGATGGCCGTCGATTCCCAACTCAAAAAATCAATGCATGACTATCGTTAAAGTGTTGTTAGGCTGGCTTAAAAGCCCATAACGACCATATTAATATAAAACAATCTCAAGTCCAAACTGGTACGAAATTCCATTTGTTAAATAAAACACATACAACCATTAAGTTACATTGCACACATTAACCATTCATGAACAATACAACCACAAACAATCATCACGCATAAACTCAAAATTTACCTTGGAAACCCAAATGGGAAAACCAACATTCTTTTGGCTTCGACCAAACTTTTTATTATTCAACAATGGGCAAGTTACATGTTCTTTGGTACATATCTATGCTCCTCAGTGACATCTGGGCAGCCTCTCAACATCATTCACAACTAAAGAACCCCTTTCTCACTATGGGGATACATGGTATAAAATGTTGAGTCGAATAGGAGGATAGTTGGAAGGTCAGGCATCCCCAATGATTCATCTTCTCTCCAGTTCGTTTCTCCTTCATTTCTTTATTTGCTTGTATTTTATCCCACGTAGAAAAGGCATTATGGGAGTCTCATTATTCCTTTACATACAAAAATATACTACCCGACTTTACATATATTACATACAAAATGGACATCAATCATGATGGCATGGGGCCCTTCACACCAACAAGATGATTTCCTTCATCGTCCATAGCCTTAACAATGCCTATGTTGATCATCTTAGAGTCTCATGCCGATGACCAATTGTTCTTGTCGCATCCGATTGGATCAATGATAGAAAGGGATAGCTACAGAAGTAGTTCTCATATGCTTTGAAGTTCATAATGTTGTACCTAGGTAAGCTTCAACGATGTGTACTTAATGTTTGGTTTCTTAAGTATTCCAAATATTTCCTTTTCTTCATCCCTATGCAGTACCCTTGTTATCATTTTGTTCATATTCTACCTCTTCCAAAAATGAGCATGGGTGTTGATATCTAATCTTGCTCGTTCATGGTTAAAAAATGATCATGTTTGGATAGGTTTTGATGATTATGTTTTCCCACAACCAACTCCAACCTCTATAATTCTAGAATTAGAGATAATAGGTTTGCATGTTGTTGGAAGAAACATTCCCCTTTGAGTCACCATATGCTGGCCCATTTTTTGTCAACATAGATATGCTTGCAAAATTTTGTGACATTCCTTATGCCTAATTCTGTATTGAAAGGGACAACCACTAAAACTGCTTGACCTGGCAATTGGTAAAATTGCCTCACCAATTATTTCCTAGATAGGCTACAAATGGACCCACTAGCTAGTGGGCATAATAACGGTACTGATGTTTTTTGTTATGAAAGTCATGTTTATTATAATGATTTGTTCATGTTTACTTAAGTGTATCTCTGCATATTTTACCTTAGTATGTTCATATTTACTTCATTCTATGATGATCTATTGACAATGATGCTATGATTGGAACATGTTTTTCATGGTGATGATTATGTATAGTTGTAACTTCACCCTAATTTGATACAAGGAACCTCCTAATAGATTTTAAGCATTAATGCATGATCAATGGTAATATTGCTTAGTTATGTTAAACAATGGTTTATTGTGTGTTATGGTTTGTCATATTTTATCTCTACTTACATGTTGACCTTGTATACATGTAAAACAAATGGTTAGCGATTGAATGAAATGGGGTGTGTGTACACAAGTGTTCCATGCAAGAACTATGGTGAAGAGATTCTAAGCTCACGACTTATATGATTACAAGCATATACTTACAAAATGGCTAGGGTCAAGACTTGGGTCTTGACCCTTCCTTAATGGTCAACAAAGAATTTGTTCCATATCAACTACGAGACTTGGAAAATATTTGTGATGTGATCGATAGGCTTGTAAATGATATATCCTTGGGATTGTAGTGAACCTAATTCTTGTTGGATGGCACTAGTTTCTTGGAGGTACCTTGCATTAACATTATGGTTTGAATAATGTATGTGCATGCTTAATTCATTGAAATCTCATAGCCCTTGACCTCAAATCAATAGTTTGGAATTTGAGCTCCTTATTTAATGACTCTTACCCTAACTCAACTATTCATTTCAACCTTTCTCTTTGGAGCTTTGCTTGAGCTTGTCCTTGTCCTATTTGGTAATGGTGATTTGAGGTCAAAAATAATGGTTCTTCCTAGCCTTTGCATTATTTCTGGATTAGTTTTGAAGACACTTTATGCATTGCTATCATTAGTGATCCATATTTATGAGCGGAACAAAATGAAACCACAAATTTATAATATTAAAACAGAGACATAGTGAAAAATAAGAGAGATACAATAAAACTTGGTTTCTATGAAATAAGAAATATGCTGAAAACTATAAAATGTAGACTGAAACAAGCTTGCTAGAATGGTGGCATCTTATCTTTGAGAAGAGATGTGATGGCTACACTCATTCACAAGAAGATGAGTACAATGAGGCTATGGAGGAATTTTTACAATAAACAAGAATTCCAAAACCCTAGACATCCAAAAATCTAACCCTAGGAGATGAAGCACCAAAAGTCATGTGGGCCCCATTGGGGTAAGTTAGTACATCAACTTCCTGGGGTCATAAATTTTGCATACGATCTCTGTTTTGAGCACACGATAACTCATTGGAAATATATTGACAAGGATATTCATTTAGGGGGATCAATCAAATATTTTGGATATATTTGAGGTGTTTGATTGCGAAAACACGTCGTTTAGGCCCTCAAAATGGCCCTAAGAGTTTAGGAACCGAAAAAGCTGCTAAAAATAGTAAGTTGCCAAAAAAACTATTTTGAGCCAGTTGGACAAGGTGGATGGCCACTTATATCCTCTTATATCAATCCTCCGCCCTTAGGAAGAAATGGTATCCATTGCGTTGAGTTTCCCCATCAGATGAGGAAATTTCTGTTGAATTTGGCCCCAGGTGAGCCACTTGCCTTGGTGCAAGAGTTACCCTTCTTTGACAACCCGATAGTTATGGATCTTCTACTGGAAAGTGCCCTTGAACTATGTGTCCATTATATGATCAATGGAGTCCTGTTCCATGTCGTCATGATTGAGCTTTTGTGGTGTTAATTGTTCTGCTATCTCTGAGGTGTCTAATAATGGTGGGAAATAATTCTGAAGGAGGTCCACATTGAATATTGGTTGCAAGCCAAGGAATGGGGGAAGGTTGAGGTCAAAATCATTGTCATCCATATCCTTGGTGATGGTTTAGGGTCCATAACATAGAGGGAAAAGCTTCTGATGAGGCCATGTAAGGAATTCTTTCTGCAAGTGCAACCAAACTATGTATCCCACCTGAAACTGGTGTGGCACCTAGTGTTGATCATGGCGCTGCTTGTTCTTGGCATTGGACTTATTTAAAATATCCTGAACCTGTTGGTAGATGTGCTAGATCCTCTCAATGAACTGACTGGCTTTGTCAGCTCCAGTTGGAGCATGCGAAGAGTCTGCCTGGGTGGCCACAAGGGGTAGTGCAACATCCATGGGACCCAATGGTTGAAATCCCAACCCTACCTGAAAGGGGTTGTGGCCAGTTGAGCTATGTATGGCTCTGTTGTAGTTGTGTGGAACATAGGTAAGAATCTCATCCTAGGTGTGGGGGTGCTTAGAATTTTACATGCGTAGGATGTGCATGATTATCCGGTTGACGAACTCGGTTTGGCCATCTATTTGGGGGTGGAAGGCAGTGGACTTGGTGAGTTTGGTGTCTAGTAGTGATCAGAGTCTCAACCAAAATGTGTTGAGGAACCAACTATCCTAATCTGAGATAATGGTTTGTAGGATCCCAAAGTGTACACACACTCATTCAAAGAAGAGCTTGGCAGTGGCCTCTGATGTGATGCTCTTCTTGTAGGCAACCATAATCACCATCTTGGAAAAATGATCAACAACCACAAAATCACAATCATTTCCCCACTTGGTGGACGGAAGGCCCGACATGTAGTCCATTGAGATGGATTCCCAGGGCCTGTCAGGAGTAGGCAATAATGAAAGAAGTGCAGGACCAGATATACTTGCTGACATCTCGTCGAATTTTAAGCCAACAGAAATGTCACTGCAACACTACCGCTGTATTTTACATGCCAAAGTGTCCTACCACCCAACTGCAGTGGGCTTCCCAAATAAGCTTTGCTTTCTCACTTGATGGAACACATAGATGGCCCATATGGCACAACAACCCATCCTGAAGATGGAAATTGGTGAAAATTGTGTTTGCGCCCAACATCTGGTAGGTGTTGGTGAAGTTAGGATCTGTCTCATAGAGGTGGGGCCATCCAGAGGTCTCGCGGCCGCAAGAATAGAGCACTATGGTGAGTGTCGTGACTGGAGGTCCGCTGAGGAAATCAATAACTTGGTTGGTACTTCCTGTTTTATACTTGATGTTGAGGTGGAACTGTTGTAAATATGTGGACCACTTCTGATGGAGGTCATGCAATTTGCCTTGTGTTTTCATGAACTGCAGTGACTTATGATCAATGTGGATGTCTGTCTCCTTCCTGAGAATGTAATGCCTCCACTGGCAGCAGGCTTGCACAATGGAGTACATTTCTTTGTCATAAGTAGGGTACTTACAAACGACATCTGATAGTGTATCACTATGATAGGCCACATGGTGATCGTGCTGAGTGATGACTACACCCACAACATAGTCTGAAGCATCTGTCTTGATCTCAAAGGGTTGTTGCAAGTTAGGTAATGAAATCACTAGGGCAGAGCACAAGCACTGGTTCATATCATCGGACGCTTTCTGTTGGGACAAGCCCCACATAATTTTTTCCTTACCACCACCTCTAGTTATTTGGCTAAGGGCCCATGCAATATGGGAGAATCCCAACACGAACCTGTGATAGAAATTGGCAAGGCCTAAGAAGCTCCGAAGCTCAGTGAGCGTGGTTGGGTCTGACTAGTCATGGATGACTTGGATCTTGGATAGATCAACATGCACACAATGTGAATCAACAATGTATCCTAGGTATTGGACCCTATCCATGCCGAAGGAACATTTTTCCAAGTTGGCATATATTTTGTGCTGCTATAGAGTGCGCAGAACCTGCTAAATATGCTGCAAGTGTTCTGCCCAAGTCTTGTTTTAGATGAGGATGTCATCCAGATACACCACCACAAAATAATTAGTGAAAGGACACAAGATATCGTCCATCATCCCCATGAAAGTTGCTGGGGAATTTGTCAAACCAAAGGGCATGACCAACCATTCAAAAAGACCTTCTTTTTACTTGAAGGCAGTTTTCCATAGATCTGTTGGTTCTATTGGGACTTGATTGTAGCTAGAATTCAGATCAATCTTATTGAATTATTTATCCCCCTTGAGTTGATCAAGGACATCCTCGATTCGAGGAATTGAGTATCGATTCCTGACTGTGATTTTATTTAGGGCTCGGTAATCAATGCAGAGTCACCAAGTCTCGTCTTTCTTCTGCACCAACATGATTGGTCTTCCACAAGGTGATACAGTTCTTGGATCTGATGCTTGATCTCCTCATTTTATAACAGAGAGTGGTGATAGACTGGCCCATCAAGTAGCGATTCATCAGGGGTCAGATCGATTGGATGCTTGACCTGACAGTGCATAGGTACCCCATTAGGTGATGAGAAGATGTCTTTATATTCTTCCATGACCTTATCCACTTGCTTTTGCTACATGGAGAGGTCAGTCACGAAGGCCATGGAGATGGCTGCAACCTTTCACTCACTCTAAGAGTGAATCATGAAGAATACAAACTTCCCGGTCTGAGAAATGACCTTCCTGCATTGCTTGGCAAAGACCTAGGAAGTAGCACTAGGTGGGAAAAACTTCAAGGGGACAAACATCACACAATACATCATCTTTGAATGGCTTGATGCCGTACGACAAACGACACTGTTGGCTGACGCGAAGATCAATTCCTTGATGGAGTCATCCGATGGTGTAGGACTGCGGGTGTGGCATTGTCGATATGGTTGAATGATTAATGACCTCTGCTGAGATTAGGTTCTTTTGGCTACCTATATCAACAATGAAGTCCCTTTTACCCACATTTGTGACTAAAAGAGGCACTCGCCTTCCTCTGGATCATCATTTTCACCGGGATGGATATTGGTGGTAGCAACAATGGCACTGGGTTCTGCGTCAATGATCTGTCTCCCCTTTTCTGGTTCTAACTTAGAGTCGGAACCCGCATCTGATTCAGAGGATTTTACCTCAGCCATCAATGACTTCTTTGAGCGATAATTAGTAGTGTTATGCCAGGGGCTCTTATAGAAGTCGCACCACTTCCTGGTATATTTCTTTGTCTTCCCATTGTCCTTCTTTGCTTACAACTTGGAATGGTTGTTTTGAGGTTGCCCATATTTTCTCTGTCCTTTGTTCTGTGGGTTGGGGCTGCCCTTTCCCTGCTTCTATTGTGAGGGGTTCCCATACCCAAACGGTCACATCTTTTGTTTCAACTTCTGCTCAATTTTAACTACATATCGATAGGCCACACCTAAGGATGAGATGTCCAAAAACTCCATTTCATTTTGGATGTATCTATGAAGACTGCCGTGATACTTAAGCACCAGATGTCACTCAGAATATTTGATACCCAACTTGGCGTGCAAGGTATGGAAGACATTCGTGAACTTTGGCACTGTTTGGTCTCTTTCCTGCAGCAGTGTGGTCCATCTTGTATACAAGTCTTCATAAATTCCAACATGGCAGTATTGTTCCTTAATAACATCCATGAAGGAACCCCAAGTGGGTGAAACTGAAAGTAATGTGGATCCCTCTATTTTCTTTTTCTCACAGAAAGTCTCCCACCAATCTTTGACATTAGGGATGACCTTGAGGAGCGCAAATGTAATTTTTTCTCTATCAAAAAATTTGTGGATAGAAAAATACCCTTCTAGAAGGTTTAACCATTTATATATGACAACAACATCTATTTGACCTTCAAATATAGGAATATCAAAATTGATCTGTACCTTGAAGGGGGTGGCACCTCTTCTTGAGGTGGATGCATTGCTTGTCGGCAGTCGTCGAAGGATTTGTGAAAAGTTGTCCATCATCTCATTCCTCTGTCGCTCAAGGGATTCCTCGAGCAACATTTTGAAAGTGTCTCTTACCCCGTAACATTTTTTTTCGCCCACCATGGACGGTTTCTTAAGCATGCAAGAGAAATTTTCCTCAAGAGAAACAAGATCGAGACCCAACTCTCTATACTCCGACTGCATCGTGGACATGCATTAAAAAACAACAAGGATCAGACTGCTCTAATAACATTGATCCAGATTTATGAGAGAAATGAAATGAAACCACATATTTATAATATTAACACAAAGACACAATGAAAAATAACAGAGATACAATAAAACTTGGCTTCTATTAAATAAGAAATATGCTGAAAACTGTAAAATGCAGACTAAAACAAACTTGCTAGAATGGTGACAACTTATCTCAGAGAAGAGATGTCACTGCTACCCTCATTCATAAGAAGATGAGTACAATGAGGTTCTGAAGGAATTTTTACAATAAACAAGAATTCCAAAACCCTATACATCCAAAAACCTAACCCTAGGAGATGAAGTGCCAAAAGTCATGTGGGCTCCGTTGGGGGTAATTTAGTACATCAACTTCCCGGGGTTGTAACTTTTGAATACGATCTTTGTTTTGAGTGAACGATAACTCGTTGGAAAGGTATTGAAGAGGAGATTCATTTAGGGGGCTCAAATGGAGTCTTTCGTTATTTTTGAGGTGCCTGATCACAAAAAAGTGTCATTTGGGCCCTCAAAATGGCCCTGGAAGTTAAGGAACCGAAAAACTTCTAAAAATAGTAAGTTGCCAAAAAAACTATTTTTAGCCAGTTGGACAAGGTGGGTTGCCATCGATATCCTCCTAGATCAATTAGTGACTTGGAAGCTCATATTTTTCTATTGATTGTGGCTCTCCTCTACTCATTCCATGAGCATAAAACCTCTGTGAGTGAGAGACAAACTTGTTTTAATAAACCAAAGCGTACATGGGTTTATGTGGTTGGAATTGAAGGCATCTCAACTTAGGGTTGTGCTCATAAATGCTACATGCTAGTGGAGGTTGAGCTCCCCTAGATTTAGCATCAACCCCAAGTAATGAGAATAAGGTAAGATCTGAACATGGAATAACCTAAATTTCGTTTCCACTACGTGTTTTGACATGGTATTGGTGTTGATATACAACTAGGGTGACTTTTGTGCATTCTGTCCCTTTGTTACCAAGTCATTTCCTCCTTTATTACTCTAGGTATGAGCTTGTTTTCACGTACCATTTATAAATTTATCATTTGTGAGATATGGCATGTAGAGGCTAAGCTATGCTTAACTTCTTGCATTATTGGTTATGGTTATAAGCACATGTATATAATATTATCTCTTCCTATTTGTAGCTTGTTTATGAGACGGTAGGCCATGAGGTTTGACCCCTAACCTTCATTTTAATCCACATTCCCATTCAAAGAGTCAAATGCATACCCATGGTCAAATTCACTTCCCTTTTGGACTAATATGTGGAATGGTAATAAAGCATGAAGGCCCTTTTCTTTTCAATTTCTCTTATGATTCTTTGAAACCCAAGCTTGATCTCAAAATTTGCTAGTAGTAATTAGATCCAAATTGATTTTGACTAGTGCATAAGCATAGTGCCCATGGTTTGAATGGTTTTACCAAACATATTGACAATATTGGTGTTTACATTGAATGATTTCTTAGCCTTTGTGAAAATTATGGTGGAGCTCAACTCTTGATAGCAGAGTTGGGGGTCATGATAGGATTAGCTTTAATATCATATGCTCATGTATGATGGTAGTTTCATAATTGCAAGTGTTGAATTTATTTGATAGTAGATATTGGACACTGGTCACACTACTCATTTCCTTGATGAATTGAACCCTAGTTCAATCTGCTACTTGTGCATTTGTTTAGTTGATAGTTGCTAAGGTTTGATTTTCATGAATTGGTTGAACAATTATATGTTAAATTGGTTACAAACATAGTAGGTATGTGCATTGAAAATGCATGGTTGACTGCTAGTGTATACACACCAATGTTAAATGCATATGCACAAAGTCAGTTGGAAGAAGCTATATGTATA
>SNQJ01S0013173.1:50021-66486 GCA_010110895.2 Picea sitchensis
ATAAATCATCAATCAATCAATCCTTTGACATCAATCAATCACTTGACATCAATCAATCAAACCATTGGCATCAATGACAACATGATCCAACACAACTAACTATATCTAATCAACACTAACAAGAAAAATGATCAACTTCGATAACTCATTCTAACCTACTCCTCATGCACTCAGGTTCATGACTTTCACTCCTATCTCCTTTGACAATATACAGAAGGCAGATGTAGGTCAATACTCAAGGGTCACTACCTCTTGGATGAAGTGTTAATTAAATGAGAAGGTGTCTTTGAATCATAAATAATTGTGTTGTTGTTAGATTAGTTAATCCTTGCAACACTAGTGATCATGTACTAGATTCATAGATCCATTTCAAAATACTAAACATTGTAAATTAAAAGAAATGATAAGAATGAAAGTGTTGTTCAAATAACATGAAATGGAAATAATGTTGGAAAAAAGAACACAAATTAAAGGAAATAAACATCAAGAAAAATGAAGAGAAATGTAGAAAGAAAGTTTCAACCATTGAGAGAAAATAAAACAACAACAATATAATCTATGGATAGAGGGGATTCAACTTCCATTCTAGCTTCAAAGCGAGCCCAAACCATGAAGCGAGAAATGGGTTGAATCCCTCAAAGAAAAAACATTGTTCACACCAAGTTTCTTGAACTAAAATCTGCATTACTTGAAAATTTGAATTTACATTGTGCCCAATGAAAATAAATTGAAGTTACCTAACTTGTTCTAGGAAAACTATGAGAGCTCCCACACTCTTCTTAAATACAAAAATGACCCTAGATTCTCCCAAGGTGAATTCTGGAAAACCCACGACTCAAAATCATTTTTTTCTACAATTTTTGTAATGGTCTCATGTATTTAGAGCCTTCCAAATTTGTGGCTAACTTGTGGAGCTCTAAAATAAGCAAGAAAATCATGCCACTCCACCTAAAATGTGATCTAAGGCCATGTGCTTTGAGTTGGGTTTGGGTAACATTCTCCACCAAATTTTCCTCAAATCTGTAGTTAGAATGGCCCAACAAATTTCTAGTTCAATGATCTTTTCAATCATGCCTTGGTATCTTTATGTTAGAGCGTAATCCATTAGTGGTGATGAGGGTAAGCTTGAAACCATCATAACCTATGCCAAGGGTGAAGATTGTATTTCATAAACTTTATATTCATATTTGGGAATAACCCAAGTATTAATCTCATTTTCCCATATTCAAGTCAGAACATATCAAATTCAAAGCAATTATTAAACAGTCTCGAAATGGCTTAACTAATAACTTAGGGATATCCTATGTATGGAAAAGGGGATATTAAGTAGTTATGGAATAATTTTTTTTTGAGAAAGGAATGAGCAAAGAGAGTGATTCTAGGGTTCATCATATTCCCCAACTAAAGGGTTGCATGCCCCTGTGCAAAACATACAAAAAATGAATAAATTTTTTGAACAACTCATGGGCATCTTCATTTGGAAAAACATAATACATATGGTAGCATATTATTGTGATTGGACGACCCCCTTCACTCTTGGATTTATGGCCCTCCAATTCTCATTAAATATTTTAGATGCTCTAAAGGTAATTCCATTAACAACCCCATCTTTTTGGTGACCTTGCCTAGACTTTAAACACCAATGGTTTTTGACATTTGGATGTTTTCTTTGCTACCAAGGTTCCTAGGTTCTTCTTCACCTTCTTGATCACCTCTTATTTCCATGCCAAATGTATAAATATTGCTTGAGTTTTCATGTAAAATATATTTCAATAAGCATGTTTGCTACATCATTTCAATAAGCCTATGCACTATTACCATAAGTACTCTCTACCAATTATCTCTCTAATNATCACCTCTTATTTCCATGCCAAATGTATAAATATTGCTTGAGTTTTCATGTAAAATATATTTCAATAAGCATGTTTGCTACATCATTTCAATAAGCCTATGCACTATTACCATAAGTACTCTCTACCAATTATCTCTCTAATAGCATTACTCTCCATAATAAGCATGTTATCAATATATAAATCATTCCAATCCTTATGAATAACTTTGTGTGGAAAATGCACATGGTCTTTGTGGTGTTGAAAGTTAACAACCCTGTAGTAAGGCATGTACAAATCTGTAGCTTGGTTGACAACCTTGTTGGGTTTGAGATGTAAACAAAATTGCATACACACCTTCTATTTTGAATTATGGGAGTATATATGGCTACAATATCAACTTCTATGCTAGAAAATTTTGTAGCTAAAATGGAAACATAGTTAAAATAATGTTTGCAATCTCTTGGTAGGTTTCCAAATAACAACTTCCCTTGGAAAACTCTTCTCCTGTAGTGGTTTTGTAATTTTTTTTTTTTGACCCGTTGAAGCATAAAATGTATTGATGAAACAATATGGGGAGATAGAAGAATATGTCCTTTACACACTAACAATTTCAGAATTTGATTACAAGGCATAAGTGAGAATTGATCAAAACAATGGACCACTCAGTTTTTTGAATTTTCTGGATTGCTCCTATAGTGGTTTGTAATTAAATTATTTGACCCACTTAAACCCAAAATTGTTTGATAAAATTTTAAGGGGAGATATAGGAATATTTACTCTACATAATGTACACATTTTAGACTTTGATTCCAATGCATGAGTGAGCACAAACCAAACATTGGACCACTATTACTGCTGAAAATGTAGAAAAAAAGTGAAAAACTAGAGTGATGAATAAACCTCATTGGAGCTTGACTTTATTCTTTTAGCTTTGATAAGGTGGTTCTTTCAAATTCATCGCATTAATTTTTTATTCAATCCCAATGTGTTTCAAAACCCAATCCCATAGAGTAAATTCTCATCATAGAAGAATAATACCTAAGAAAAAGAGTTGTTTTGAACATTCATCCTCTTATGGCATTATTTAATTGAAACTTTGTTGGGTTTTGAAACACATTGGGATTGCTAAGAAAATAGCTCCCCCCCACCAAATGAAGACTTCAACCATCCTTGGGAGACATAGAAGGTAACATAGATTTCCCTATAAGTTCATGTAAGGAAATGATGAAGGGAAATAATAATTCCATAAAAATTTATTCATTGCTGCTTGATAAAGAAATAATTTTGACTAAAATTTGAGAAAAAAGATAGATATACCCTGTTTTTTTAAGGTATCAATATGAGTAGGTGCTATCTAATGTGATATATTAAAATATTGTAGTGAATCCCATAATCGAAGGGGATGGAATAATGATATTTTGAGCAACCTTTAGTAAACCGATTTGATGATGCATGACTTTCTTTGAATTTAGGATGAATATTCTACCTCTTGTAGTTGCTTGTAGGGTACTGGAAATTTGTGTGCTTGTAGGTATATGTTCTAGCTTGATTCCTCTATAGGATGTTATAGGTTCATATTCTTGTAGCACCAATCTCCTATATATGTATGAGAGTGCACATTCCTATAACATGATCTTCTTGTAGATGCCTATAGGTGCACACTCTTGCAATGCAGTCTTCATGTAGATGCATGTAGGTGCACACTCATGTAGAAACATGCATTAGGAAAAATTATAGCTTGACGTATTAGTGGGTTATTATAGGAGTTTTTATAAGTCTAAAAATTTATATATGGTAGCGATGGTTGGAAGTTTTAATAGTGGATATATGGTATAGTTTAAGGGTGATATATGTGAATGAGTTGTGATATGGTTTGAATGGAGTGTTGTGGAATAAATAAAAAAGATTAAATGAATGAAGGGTGGATAGAATGGAGTGTTATGGAGTGATATGATATGAAGGGTGGAATGGAAGGAATGGAGGTTGTAACTAGTGAGTTGCTTAAGGTTTGCATGTGGTAAAAATTAATGGAAAAAACCTTGAAGCTGCAAGTGTGATTGCCAATAATGAGAGAAAACTCAGACATGGCCTTGCTTGAGTTTATATTTTGTATCAACTCTTGCTATCCTTTGATTGCACTTAGAGATTGAACTTTAGATGTGATTGCAATATCATGGTATTCTTCTTCTGAATCATCAACAATAGTTTGTCATTACTCTATAATGTACTCATTCAAGATTTTTGAAATCATTGTCTCATGGAAGACTTGTATGTAAAGTGATGAAACCATGTAAAGTGCAGATTTATGATTATTAGTTGCAACTTCATGATTTTTCTTTTGTTGCTTCTTTTATATACCTTGAAATTTGAGCATGTTTCCCTACTACTTTTTTTTCTTGTTTACATGTAGGCTCAAGTTGTAGTGCTATAGAGAGGTTTGGATTTTAGAGGAAATTATTGATTATAATTGTATGAACAAATTTAATTTCCGAGCAACATTGATTGTCGATCATCTTATATGATATATTAGAGATTTGCTTTCCTATTTAATCCCACGATTTTACATTTATGTTTTCATGGTATGGTTGAGTTTGATATTCAAAGTTGTTTGATTGTCCATATAGTGAGATTTTCAACTTTTGAAGACTTTACTAGGCAGACGTTACTTAAACATTCTAAAATTTGATACCCTTGCTTGATATCTACATTGAATTAACATTGTTGTTCTACAAAGGAGTTGCACTTGATTCTAATCTGTATATTCGTCTTTTGGGTTATTAGAAGTAGTTCTTCACTACTTTGTTCGAACCTTTTGAAATAATGTTCTCAATTGAATCATTCCTTTATGAACTTCCATAAATATGTCTTTGCTATGTAGATTTGTAATGCTTAGATGCATGTTATAGGATTTCATGTTTTTTCTCTTTAAAAGAAACTGATGCACCACCAAAAGATCATATGCCCCGAGGTCGATGTGCTATCTCAAAATAATAGCACCGCTGAGTGGTGCGTCCCATAGGACACCCCACACCAAATTAATGCTATTAACAACATCAGTTCAATGCTTTTAACAACACCAGTTCATTTCATTAACAAAGACACACCGCAATGCTAAAATTGATAGCACTCAAATTCACAGTGCCCTTTATTAAAATGAAAGCATCGGTGCACCACATCTACCAGAGCATTGACATGCTGTCTACCAATATGCTGTATTACTAATTCACCGCCAATGGGCCGGAAAGAAGATGAATCACACTGCATATTTTTCAAAACATGTCATAGTGCATACATTTAACATTTACACACTAGTGTGCAATGTCTATTGACGCACCGCCGTGGATTGCAGTGGTGCACTTACTAAGCCGCATTTCTCTAATTGGTTATTACAAATTCACCTCGGGGTTATTGTCTTTACAACAACAGTGCATTTGTTGGATTGATGGGAACCATTAAGCTAAACTTCATTATCGTAGCCAAAGTAATGGGATATGTTACTATTAATGCACCAGTACCACTATGATAGTGGAGCATCGACGTCTTGTAACATGGTACGTTGTAAAGGATAGAGCACTGGGAATGAGGTGTCCAATGAGATGCTCCACTATGAAAATTCAAGCAATATATGTCCTGGTGTGTTTCTATATACAATACCAGTGCGTTGGATTAAAATGGTTGCACCGTTACATTAAATTTTATAAATCATTATGTTAGTGATGTCGTTAGTTAAATGAAGTGTACCGGTGCGTAATGTTCAATGACATTGGTGTGATTTATTCAGTGTGTGTATTTTTATTATAAAGTATGGCAATGCGTTTTAACATTGACACACCGATGCATTATGTTTCGGGTCTCCTTCGATGCGGTTGGTTAAACTAGGTGGATCACTACATTATATATCATTGATATAGTGGTGTGGTTAATGAATCAAAATGTACTGGTGTAAGTATAAGCCCATTCTGCATCGGTTTCAAGGAATTCCAAAGGATGCACTGCTTTGTTTCTTAATAATTTATTGCGATGCTCTTGCATGAACGAAACTGGTGCATACATATATGATACATACCAATGATGGTGGATGGTGCTCAATTTGAATTTTACACAATTTTCACCACTTCGAGGTGAGCCGAAGCGTTTAGGTGCACCATGTGAAATTGAAAAAAAAATAACGAAAAAATGACAAATTTCAAGCTAAATTCTGATTTTGATTGGATGAAAATGAAAATAGGAAGGTAATAAATAATTTACTTGGTTTCTTTTGTCCCGAGGAGGCATGGTTGCAATGTTTTTGTTTTGTTTTTCATTGGTGGAATCGACAATTGGGCCGGTCTCGTACTTGTGTGACATGGGGTTGATTTCGACCGCTACCACTATAACCTCCAGGTGCCATACAAATGCCCCTTTCGTAGGCACGAGTAAATCAGGGGGATTTGAACTCAGAACCTAATCCAACATAACACTTCATATCATGACACTTGCAAATTTAGCTGCCCCTCGGGGGCTGGCATGTTTACACTGTTGAGAGGAAATGAAAATTCGTGGTAATTTCCAAAATTTGGAAATGTGTGGAATCCACCAATGGAGCTATCCAAGTCGGTTTAGAGCACCAAAAACAAGGCTTCTTAGGAAGAAAGGTGAGCACTAGTGTTTGCTTGAGAGTTTGGAAGCACATAATGTACTGTAACAATGAAAATTAGTTTGGAATGTTTTCTTATTCACCCTATTGTGGTGTGCCTAATGACAGTTAGGCGCACTGATGCGTAATGTTCAACGACACCGGTGCGATTTATTTAGTGCACATATTTTTAATATAAAGTATGGTGGTGTGTTTGAACATTGACACATTGATGCTTTATGTTTCATGTATGCCCCAGTGCATTTGGTTAAACTAAGTGCACCACTACGATAAATTTTATATATAATTGAGCTAGCGGTGTGGTTAATGAAGTGAAATGTACCAATGTGGGTAGAAGCCTATTGTGTGCCAAGTTCAGGGCATTTCGAAGGATGTAGTGTTTTGTTTTCTAATAATTTATCGCCATGCTCTTTCTTGAACTACACAAGTGTGTACATATATATGTGAGACGCACCGACGATGGTGCTTATAGTGAATTTTACATAGTACACACCGCGTCAAGGCGAGCCGAAGTGTTTAGGGGCACTGCGTGAAATTGAAAAAAATGCCAAATTTCAAGCTAAATTCTGATTTTGATTGGATGAAAATGTAAATAGGAAGGTAATAAATAATTTTCCTACCCTCTTCTATTTTGAGGAGGCATGGTTGCACCGTTGAGAGGAAATGAAAATTCATGGTAATTTCCAAAATTTGGAAATGTGTGGAATCCACCAATGGAGCTATCCAAGTAAGTGTAGAGAATCGAAAACAAGGTGTCTTAGGAAGAAAGGTGAGCATCGGTGCTTGCTTGAGAGTTTGGAAGCATGGGATGCACTGTAACAATGAAAATTGATTTGGTAACTTTTTTTATTTACCCTATTGTGGTGCACCCAATGACAGTTAGGCGCACCGGTGTGTAGTGTTCAACGACACCAATGTGATTTATTCGGTGCATGCTTTTTTATTATAAAGTATGGTGGTGCTACTGGAACATTGATGCACATGTGCTTTATTGTTCATGTATGTACCACTTCCTATATACCTTAAAGGTGTACAAAGAAAAAAACCTCCGCAAAAAGCTTCAACCACCTGCCTCTGCTAACAACCTTCGCTATAAACAACTAAGGGATAAATTTTTTGGGGAGGTTCTATAAAAACCTCCACAAGAAGGTGTTATCCTTGTAGTGAACATTTCATCCACCTCTCCTTTTCATTGTTCAAATATTTGTCACCATTTCCTACCCTTACTACATTGATGTCAGTGCTTGTAGCATGCATAGTGTAGATTAATGCATTGTTTTAAGTTAATGATTGAATGAGCTCGTTGTTGCATTGATCATGATCATGGAAATTAAATTTCAAGATAGGAAGTAGGTTTTTTTGGCCTTACCAATAGTTCATGGTAAGGGTGACACTCAACCTATGGATGATATTCCTAAATGGGCTCAGAAGTTCATGGTAAGGGTGACACTCAACCCGTGGATGATATTCCTAAATGGGCTCAGATTTATACTCAAAATGGGGACATTATTTACTAAATAATGCTACATACACTAATATTTATTATGAGATGTCTACTGATGCATCGATTGTAAGACTAATTGGAAACAAGTTTAGTTATTACTAGAAAATGACTATTAAATATGATGAAGTTATAAAAGATAATTTTTTTAAATGCATCTATTTGGATTTTTTTCTATCTATGTTTGGATGAGAATGAATATACATATTTTCCTTGCTATCTATTTTTACTATTACCTAAATGTAGTTTATGGAAAATATATAATGAAGGGAATTATTATTTGAATAAAGTTATGATAATTTATGTCTTGTTGAGGCCAATAAGTGTGCACACTAGTTTAATGGTTGGGCCTTTAGTTTGTCTAGGCACCTAAACCCAATTTTGACCAAGGTGACTTTCCACCTACCAGCCACCCAAGAATTGATATTATTATTCTCAAGTTTATTTATTATATAAATTCAGGAGGTAGTTATATCTTTTCATATACCATCCTACCATCTATATAAGGAGGAGGAGAGATGAATAAAAGAGGAGAAAACAATAGGTATGCTTGAGTTCTACACATGAAATTCAATTCCATGTTTTAAATTCTCAAGTATCTTGAAAATTTCTTATAATGACAATATGGCTTAGGTCAGACAATCTAGGTGTTGTAACATGCATGGCCATCCATTTACTTGTTAGGATGATGGGGCACTAGAAAATTTCTCCAATTTTAACCCATAAAATTTAACTATGATACCTTAATATATATACCATGCCTTGACTTGCTATTAAATGAATTTATGCATCCTAAATGACAAGCAGGCTCATGCAAAACTCATACAAATACACATAACTATAATAGCATATTTATTAAATATCATTCATATACTTTTAAATAGTAAAATACACAAAAATAAAACAATTACAACATAGAATCCATAACACTTATCTTTATAAAAAAGAATCACCAATTGGCTGCATATGAGGGATGTTATTCCCAAATGTAGGATATGTTGAACTAGCTCTGTCATCAACAAGCCACCTAGGAGCTAGGGCTACGAGCCCACAAGGACAAATGAGACCCTATGGCTGGTTATTGTCCCCTCACATGGTCCAATACCCAATTTTTTATTGTCTGCTCACTCACATATCCATCCCAACTCACCGGATATCTCTTCCTCTTCAACCTACACAATCCACATAGATGTATATCCCCTTCTTTGCAATTTAGTTCCTCAAGATATCTCACCACTTTCCTAAGCTCTAGTACAGTCTGTGTAGGAAATATATTTTATGGGAATTACATATAGACATCGACAACCTAGTTTTAAACATAAATTCACAACCAA
This sequence comes from Picea sitchensis, assembly GCA_010110895.2. Lineage (NCBI taxonomy): Eukaryota > Viridiplantae > Streptophyta > Pinopsida > Pinales > Pinaceae > Picea > Picea sitchensis. The sequence continues at coordinate 59,325 of SNQJ01S0013173.1, forward strand.
CACAACAACATTTTATTATAAGGTTCAATAGTGTGTCACTCCCTCCATATTGTAGTTTGAATAATGCAGAATGATGGATAGAATGATTGCTAGCTTCCCAAAACTAAGGAATAAGTATGTATGTTTTTAACTTGCCACTTGGCACTCAAGGATGTCCACCCAACTACTTTAGCATGCACCCCAAATTTTATATTCCTTTAACATAGGCTAAGGTAAAGACTTTGGCTTATAACAAAATATTATTGTTTGGATTTTAGCCCCTTTGAGCCCCTCTCACAGTTCTCTCTTGTGGAATCATATCCCCCCATGTTCAAGTACCTCTCGTATCACAGGTATGGATGCATTTTATTAATAGTTTCAATGTACATATTTACATAGTTGCCCCTCAACCATATTGTTCAATTTTCAGCCTTGATCATTATATATAATTGCATTACATTTATATGGATCAAAACTAGGGTGTTACATGCCCCTCCCCCTTATTTTTTCACTGTCCACAATGCACATGACCATATAGGTGTACATATATACACATATTTTTACATCAAAATATCAAAGTAGTTGTGAGTATGCTTCCCACATTACATCTTCCAACTCTCATGTTGCGTCCTCAGGGATGTAGTTGGTCCACTGGATCTTTACCTGCCCAATGGATTTGTTCTAGGGCACCTTGAATTTCCAGTCTAGGTTATGCATTGGCTCTACTTGAAAGTCTGCTTCGAGATCAACCTAAATCATAGTCCAATCAATGACATGGCTAGGATCATGTACATACTTTTTCAATAAATATACATGAAATTCATTATGCACATGCATGGATGCATGAAATGAAAAGTGATTAGCACGATGATTTCCATTTTTGTTTCCCTTCAATTGGTTCATTATCCTTCCCATTTGAGCAAACTTGACCATTTCTTACTCATTATTTACCATTTCTACTTCATTTTCCTTTCCTGAATAGTATGAATCTTTGGGTTGTATTTTTATATTAAATAAATGATTTTTATGAGGAAAGGAACATGGATGCATGATTTATAAGTTTAGGTTGCCAAATTTTTCAATTACAAGATTCAAGAAGCAGATTGTGTATTTTGGTTATTTGTTAGGAGCTGCACAATTTCTCATTAGCCGAAGTTCAGAATATCAAATCTACCAAATGCTAAAGACGTTTTCGTTAGAAGGGATATCAATTGTTGGAGCTACTTAGTGTTGTATAGTTACTCATCGACATCTGGATATTTTCAAAAGTGCATGGTATATTTCGGGTTGCTGACAAACCATTAAACAAAAATATATGAAGCCGTGTAGGTTTCATTGAGCGCTACTCATAAGGGAACGATACTTATGTATTTGATTTTTGTTTAGTCAAATGAAAGACGTGGGAAATGTAAATAGTTAAATTAGCAAGACATAGATCTATTTTTGGGTATATGATTTTCTTTTAAAAGATAGAATTTAAAACATTTTTTTAGTTAATTCCTGGAAAGAGGGAAACTGCACAAGAACTCATGATAGTTTTGTATAAAGCAACAAGAGAAAGAACCTATTTAGGGTTCAAAAGTTTGACTATCAATATATCGTTCTTGGTTACAAATTGTTTTTTTTCTAAATCTTGTTCTTATTGTGATTAGTTGAGTTAACACATGGATCAACCAACAAACTGCAGACCAAGGGCCACTCTACAACCATGTTTATCCTATTTTCTTATGCAAATAGTAGCATTAATTTCACTTCCTCATTAGTAGAACTTTCTTCCTGTTAGTTATTTTTTGTTTTGCAATTTTATTCTATAAAAAAGTTTACTTTGGATTTAATTTCCTTTCATGCATCAAATAGATTAAGATTCTTTTCGTTTTTCAATTTCTTATTTATGTTTAGATTGAAAGTGTGGACGAGTTTTGTATACTTAATTTGCAACAATGAAATTGGTTGGATTAGGTTTAGATGGGACACATAATACCATTACATTTCTATTTTTTATAGTTATATTCTTAATTTCTTGTAATTTTTTTTGTAGTTTATATTTCTAAGTTTGTTGTAATTACTTCTTGTAGCTTACATTTCCATTTTTGCTATAACTTTTTTTGAAAGAAACTTGCATAAGATTTTGTATAATTTCTTATTAGATAGTTAGCATCTGCCTTTGAATTTTTGTAAAGAAGAAAAGTGAGAAAAGTAATTCCCCCCCCACTACTCCCAAAATAATATAAAAATAAGAAAATGATAGTTAACAATAAATCCAAGCAAACAAAAGCATAAAAATAAGCATATACTTTGCACATTGTTTTGAAAGTTTACGTTTCCCAAGTTGATAATTAAAGTAGGTTATTGCGGTTAAATGGAGTGTTAATTTCAAATATTGTTTGAGCCCATCACTTATTGGTGTCATTGCCGGGGAAGCGCTAATAATTTTGAAAGTATTTTCTTTGCATTTGGGTCTAAGGTTTATTAACTAAATTATACTCCTCTAAATGAGAATGAATGAGGAGGAGGAAAGACATGTTTGGAAGGTTTCTACCTAATACCCCTTTAACTTATAATTCTAAAGAATTTAGTAAGGAAGAGAATTCTGCGTAAATCTCTCACATTTTGAAAGACAAATATGAGGTTAAAATTGAATCAGACAATCCATATATTGATTTGTAGAGACTTCATAGATCCTCTAGAGTAAAATATGAATCCACTGGTTGGGAATTTAAGACTTTGTTTAATATGGGAGATAGATATGAGAAGAATAATGAGGAAAGGTAGGGGGTTAAAAATTGTTTTACCTTCAACATCAAAGAATACAAATGGACTCACTATAGCTGAAATTGGAAATCTAATTGAGGATATGAAAACAAACATTCTAAATTATTTATCTATGCAATTGGATGCTTTGTAGAAAAAAAAGGAAACAAGAGGAAAATGATAAAGCCTTAACACATCCACGAAATGAATTCCCACTTGTTGTAATAAAAGTCTGCAATGTCTGTTCCCAAAATCATGATACTAACAATTGTCCACAATTTCCAGGTTTAAAGGCACTATATCAAAATACTGAACAGAGTGCTGAACAAGCATACTTTATTAATAAACGACGGTTTGGACAACCAAGACCATAGTTTCTGAGAGGTCCTCAAGATCCATACTCGATTCCACTGTGGTCTAATCAATATCCTCCACATGATAATCTACCATATTTTCACCATTCCAACATAGTCAACAATCCTTTCCACAATTTCAAACTAATCCACACAGCCATGGAAACCACCTTTCCCTTATCCAATGAATTATAGTTAGCAACCATATATAATTCAAGGGAACACATGGCCAAATCAACATCAAACTTTCTGACTATATAATAATTGGCCTGCACAACAACACCAACAAATGTTTCCTCCTCCAATACAAGGCCATAGTCCAAAACAAGCAAGAATATTGCAATTGCCTACCCAACCTAATCTGAATCTAAATAATAGGGTAGGGAAACCCAACCAACCACTACCAAATCCACAACAATCAAACCAATCAAATCAATCTAGTCAACTGATACAACCAGGTTAACTAGTTTATTCTAACAAAGTGGGAGATTTTCCAACCTATATAGTTTCAACACTTGACTATCAAGTCACTCATCTTCGGTCAGGAATAGTTTTAGAAGATTCTAGACCCCTTAGGGTAGAAGACGTTAGTGAGGAACAACTAGTGATTGAGAAGAACAAAGAACAATTGCAACCAATATCCTCTACTCTTATTGAATATGATGTCTAATATTATTTAGGTAACAAGGATAATAATTTACATTTTTTCAAAGAGATAAAATCAACCTAAAATTCAAACACAACCAACATTTGATATTATTGGAGAATTGAAAAAATTATGTGTTAAAATTCCTTTGATTCAATCCATAAAAGGCATTCCTATTTACAACAAAGTTATCAGAGATTTATGCATCAGGAAACTAGGAAGGGAGAAATTATATCCTCCTACTATCCAAGTAGTAGGATATATGTATGAAATTATGTTAGGACAAACTGTTAATCCAAAGTACACTGATCCAGGTAATCCTATAGTCTAAGTTTATATTGGAAAAACTCTAATTCCAAATACTCTAATTGATTTGGGTGCAACCATTAATATAATGATCGCAGAAGTTACGAAGAACTTAATTCTTCATAATATAATGCGTCAAACACCAACAATTTTTCAAATGGATGATAGGTCAGTGGTTAAACCTGAAGGGATCCTGGAAGATATTGTAGTGACAATAGATTCATGGAAGTACCCAACAAATTTTATAATACTGCATCCCAAAAAAAACATGGGGGGATATCCATTAATCTCGGGGCATCCATGGTTAGCAATTTCCTATGCTTACATAGAATGTCATTAAGGAAATATGACAATTTCACAAGGATAATCGGTTATGAAACTTAATGTGTATCCCCTAGCAAAATCAATGTTGGAAATATAAGGACCTTTGTGGATTCCATCTGATGATGGGAGTGCTTATTATGATGAAAATGTAACACCGATTCTTTCAACTGAACAAGCACTAAAACCGAAGGAACCATCTGACGAAAGGTTGATATCATATTTTATGCAGAATGCTTCTTCAACAATTGTTGACATTAGGAAATATGAAGAAGGGGCAAGTTTTGTTGGCAATTTAGAACATAATGAATCTAATGAGTCATATTCAATTCTAAGTGATGGTAATGAACATCAATACATGGATGAATATTTTGTAGAAAAATATCTATATATAAACAATCAACTGCAGTCGAATCAACAAAAGAAATTGCAGAAATTGCTACAAAAATATTCTGCAGCGTTTGCTTGGGATTAAAAAGACATGCACAATATTGATCCATCCATTTGTATGCATCGCATTTACATTAAATATGGAATGAAACTTGTTCATTAGCCACAACGTATAATGAACCCTTTCCTAAAAAATATTGTAAAAGATGAGCTACAAAAACTATTGACAACTAGGTTTATTTATCCATTTTTAGATAGTCAGTGGGTTTCTCCACTCGTGTTAGTTCGTAAGGAAGGGGGAAAATGACGTATTTGTGTTGACTATAGGAACTCAACAAAGCCACTAGAAAAGATCATTTCCCTTTACCATTCATCGACCAAGTTCTGGATTCCTTATCTCACAAACAATAATTTTCCTTCCTTGATGGTTTTAGTGGGTATAACTAGATTCAAATAGCACACAAAGATCAACAAAAAACAACATTCACATGTCCATGGGAAATTTTTCTTATATATTTCTTCCCTTTGGGTTGTGCAATGCACCAACCACCTTTCAGAGAGTTGTTTCAAGTTTTTTATTTTATTTAATACCCGACTGTGTGGAAATTTTTATGGATGAATTCACTACTTTTGGCAATAAATTTGAGGAAGCATTAACTAGATTAGAAAAATTTCTTCAGTGATGTTTAAAAAATCATGTATCATTGAGTAATAAAAATAATTTTTTAATGATGACGGAAGGAATTGTGTCAGGGCATCACATTTCTTCTCAAGGAATTCAAGTAGATCCCGCAAAAAATGTTGTTATTAAAAATCTGCTAGTACCAACAAAGCAACATGAGATAAGAAGTTTCCTTGGCCATGCTGGATACTATAGAAGATTTATTCAAAATTTTAGTAAACTGGCCTCTCTATTGTTTGTTCTAATCACTAAGGATGCAAAATGTATTTGGACAAAAGCTTGTCAACGGGCCTTTGAAGATCTAAAACATAAATTAATTACACCCCCATTCTATAAGGACCTAATTGGAAGCTAGCATTTCATATTTATACTGATGCTTTTGATAAAAGTTTGGGTGCTATGTTAGGACATAAGGAGACTTTGGATATGCATGCAATATATTATATCAACAAAAATCTAGTGAAAAATGAGTAGAATTACATTGTAACAGAGAAGGAGATTTTAGAAATCGTATACACAATAAACAAGTTTTGCCATTACATCACTTGGTATCCTACATTTGTGCATACATATCATTCAACAATTAAATACTTAGTGAATAAACTAGTAGTGAATGGTAATATAATTCGTTGGTTGTTACTTCTCCAAGAATTTGATATAACTATACTTGATAATCCTGTTGAGAAAATGTGGTTGCACATTTTCTATCATGAGTTCCAAGCAATCGAGTGGATGAACCAATGGATGATTCTTTTTCTAATGAACACCTATTTGATATGTCCATGATCACACTATGGTTTGTAGAGATTGCAAATTATTGGTTTCAAGAAGATTACCACAACATTTCTCCTATCGTGAGCATTGCACCTTGGTCAGAAAAAGTGGACCTTTTACATGGACCAAAGGTTATTTATTCAAGTTGGGACCCGTGTTGGGTCACCAAAATGCCATATTTTTACCCACCTTTTTCTTGACTTTTAATGATTTTCTGTTTATTCCTCACCTTGTATTAAGACCATTTTAATGTTTATATGTGGGAATATGTTCCATATTTTCAATGCATTTATTTTAGTATTTAAGTGAGTTTATGATCAAATATTATAAAAATAACATGTTTTCACTTATCCTTGAAANCCATTACATCACTTGGTATCCTACATTTGTGCATACATATCATTCAACAATTAAATACTTAGTGAATAAACTAGTAGTGAATGGTAATATAATTCGTTGGTTGTTACTTCTCCAAGAATTTGATATAACTATACTTGATAATCATGTTGAGAAAACGTGGTTGCATATTTTCTATCACGAGTTCCAAGCAATCGAGTGGATGAACCAATGGATGATTCTTTTTCTAATGAACACCTATTTGATATGTCCATGATCACACTATGGTTTGCAGAGATTGAAAATTATTGGTTTCAAGAAGATTACCACAACATTTCTCCTATCATGAGCATTGCACCTTGGTCATAAAAAGTGGACCTTTTACATGGACCAAAGGTTATTTATTCAAGCTGGGACCCGTGTTGGGTCACCAAAATGCCATATTTTTACCAACCTTTTTCTTGACTTTTAATCATTTTCCGTTTATTCCTCACCTTGTATTAAGACCATTTTAATGTTTATATGTGGGAATATGTTCCATATTTTCAATGCATTTATTTTAGTATTTAAGTGAGTTTATGATCAAATATTATAAAAATAACATGTTTTCACTTATCCTTGAAA
>SNQJ01S0013174.1:9545-20398 GCA_010110895.2 Picea sitchensis
CTTTGGCTATCATTGAGAACCTCGATCTCAAAAAACCTTCATTTAGGCCCTCAAAATGGCCCTGGAAGTTAAAACCTGCTAAAAATAGTAAATTGCCAAAATTGCCAGAAAACTGTTTTGAGCCATTTGGAAAAGGTGGGTGGCCACCGATATCCACCTGGATCAACCAACAAGCTTTATGGCCAACAAATTACATGGCCGTAAGTATCTTTTGTTCATGCTTATGTTTTTGGGTATATGCCTACGTGTTCAAAATGATTTGTTTCTTCATTTGGCTTCCACTGCTTCAATCAGAGTTTATTTGGGTGTAACTTGAATTTTTCTTTTAGAAGTAGGTGCGTTGTTTTTTCCTCTAGGATTCATTAGAATATCTTGAAATTGAAAGTTTGATGGAGGTGATAGATTCACTAGGTCTTGTAATGGCATCCCGACAAAGTCAACTTATAAATCCTAGCTTTATATAGTCTAAATATGAAAATGTAAGGCCACCGACAAGCTTGCTAGTCAACAAATTTCATGGTTGTAAGCATCTTTTGTTCATGCTTATGTTTTTTAGTATATGCCTACGTGTTCAAAATGCTTTGTTTATTCATTTGGATTTTCTTGCTTCAATCAGAATTGCTTTGGGTTTAAATTGAATTCGTTTTTAGTAGTAGGAACATTTTTTTTCCTCCAGGATTCATTAGAATAGCTTGAAATTGAAAGCTTTATGGAGCTGATAGATTCCTTGGGTCTTGTAATGGCATTCGATCAAAGTCAATTTTTAAATTCTAGCTTTATATAATCTAACTCGGCAAATATTAGGCCACCATGTATGCAAATATTAGGCCACCATCAAGCTTTCTTTCCAACAAATTCCATGGTTGTAAGTATCTTTTGTTCATGCTTATGTTTTTGGGTATACGTCTACGTGTTCAAAATGCTTTGTTTCTTCATTTTTATTTTTACTGGTTCAATCGGAGTTGCTTTGGGTTTAACTTGAATTTTGTTTTTAGAAGTAGGTGCTCTGTTTTTTCCTTTAGGATTCATTTGAATAGCTTGAAATTGAAAGTTTTTTCCCCTAGGATTCATTTGAATAACTTGAAATTGAAAGTTTGATGGAGTTGATAGATACCTTGGGTCTTGTAATGGCAGTCGTGCAAAGTCCACATTCCAAGCTTTGGTGATTGGAATGTGAACCAAGATGTGGTTATATATTAATACTTTGGCATTGCAAGGGCAAGTAGGTTTAAGAAAGAAGATGGTGGAAATGGGCATGTTGTGCCTGGTCCCAAAGGGCAGGTTCTCTTTCATCAGCATGGTCTTAAGTCGTCATCAATCCCAATGAAATGAGGAGCATATAAGAAAGTACCAACAACAACTCGACCAACAAACAATGCCACTTTGGCAACTCGAGAGAAAGATCTATGTCACGTTAAACCATGAGCTAAGAAATAAATTTATCAGATAATATACAAAAGCACACCAGATATGGTTCCTACAGCTCCTTCAACCCTGGTTTGGAGAGAATATGGTGGGAGAAGAACACCCAATCCTTCATCCATAAAGTTTGGCAAAGAAAAATCATCTGGGAACAAGAAGGTATGTTATTCAGTTCATAGAAACAATCCATCATCCATTAAAATTGGCAATGAAAAACCAACATCAAAGAATAATGTGTGTTCTTTGTATCATAGAAATAGGATGTTTTATAATATTGTGAATACTCCTGAGTTGACTCCTCTCTTTGAGCTAGAAATCCTAGTCTAAACTCTGTGGAAACCAATGTTGAAAAGTTGTGCTTGGAAAATTCTCAATTAGAAAGTTTGGGATTAGAGACTATATCAACACCACTTTATCTTTTATCCATTCAGGTCGGTGGACATCCTTTACACCACACTTTTCCCCAAATTCAATCTCAAACAATAGGAACGCTCCAGAGGATTGTACTCGGACGTTGTTCTCCCCAATTTCTCATTAACCTAAAATTACAAGGGAACTGTTGTTCATGAGATTGATTCGAAGGCTTAAAGAATAATGTTAGGCATCAAAGGTTTTAAATAAAATGTTTTAATGAGTGCCTTTTCTACGTTCAGTTTTTTAAGAAAAGATCTTTAAATGAAATTAATAATAAGACAATACAGAGGTTGTATCTCGTTATTTGAGTAACAAATATAATGTCAAATGATGTAGAAAGATTTAAAAAATTGTTAAACAAAGTCAGGTATAAATTACAGATAAATCTCACCTTGTTTGCAGTAGAAGAAAAGTAGAAGATCCACCCTTGAACAAGATATAAAAATGCAGTAATTCACACAGATAACAGGTCTTGTTTTAATTACAGTAATAACAAAGGAAAAGTTGTTTATTGAATGAACTCTTGGTGTAATACGATCACAATAGATGTAATACTAAATTGAAATCAACCAGTCTTCAAGAATTACAGAAAGAAATTCAGAGAAATAAAAACACATAGGGAACACATAACTCAAGTTGAACGAAACTTATAATCTTTGTTTGCACTTGTATTAATATTCAAAAAAGAGTTTCTCTATTACATTTGACAAGAAGCAGCCCTGAATAGATCTTAAATCTATGTATTTATACAAAATCCATCACGACTGAAAATCATTGGACTTCTAACAATATTTGACTAAAAATAGAATACATCTGAATAAAATAACAACATGTAAATATTGATGAGTTTTGTTGGCGCTTTCCTCTGTCTCTTCGTCTACTAGTAGAAGTGCTTGTTTTCCTTTAGTCTTTTAGCTAGATACACATGTCCATTAAGGTTACCACAATCATTGGCTTACTGTCTTGGCCATTTGATCTTGTTTCCATATGTCCCTCCAGGTGTGTTTAGTGGGGAAAGGAGTTGAAATTGAAGACATGGGGGGGAATATTAGATGAATAACTCGGTGTTGGCTTGTTGAGGGATGGATAATGATTACAGGGAAGAGTAACTGTTCACAAAAAGAATGATGGGGGAACAAGTGTCCAATGATGAGGTGGGATGAGTGGATGCAAGAATGTGGGTGGTAGGGATAGACGAGGTAAGTGATTGTTGGAGGGTGAAAGGTAGAGTGGGTGGAGAAGGTGGATGATGTGCATGTTTTCTCATTTTTTCCCAGCTACAACTGATTTTCCCTATTCAATGCATTGGGTGCATCTATCCATCAGTGCTACCACAAACCTTGAAGGCTCAATCCTTTCATTTAATTCTAAGGAAAACATATTCTTCTGTATTTGGGGCAGCTTTTCCTAGATCTTGTTCACCTATCGGACTGTGACCTGGTACTGTGAACTTGGATTAACCAACCATTCATTGATTTTAAGCAAATCAATCTGGCTCATCTCTTGGATGGCCACTTGAGTAGATTCCTTGTTCTTTTTAGAGCTTTGCTGGTTCATTTCTATCTCAATCTTCCCTAAAGCCTCTAAGATATTACTTCCTTCAAACTTAATCAATTTTTTATTTAATGATGAATATGCCTCTAGACATGCCTATTTTACATCTCTGGAAAGTTTCTTGCGTTCTTCCAAATTTGTTTCCCGGGATTTTAGGACCATTTCGCCTCTTACTTGTTCAGAATGAGAGAGAATAGGAAAACCAGGGGCATTATCTCTCTCCATCCATATGAGAACTTCTTGAAACTTAGACCAGGCTGAGTAGGCCTCTTTTTCCTTGACATGAATATCTTTTAGGGAAAGGTATACTACCTTATAACATTTCTGACTAGCATCTACTTTCTGATAGAGTTCTTGCTAGGCAATTTCCAGCCTCTCATTTATTTCCGATGCTTGAGATTTGAAGGCCTAAATGTATATCGTTGTGTTCTCTGTCAAAATCAGTTTGGCATGTAGCTACTCAATCAAGTTGTCACGCTGAGTGATCAGTCCTTCGCTTGTCTGTGAACTCTGGTAGAGCAACTCAAGGTTGTCCTACAACTGTTTAATTTGTTGTTGATCCCTAGCCCTGATTTGCTCAAAGTCCTGGTTCATCCTGCTTCTGATAATATGCTCTGTAGTATATACCTGATTTTGCAATTGTTCTACCAAGAGGCACTTATGTTGCAATTGTTCGGTCAAATTTTCCACTAACCATTGATTGGCAGTGGAAATATCCCCTAATGAACCTGCAACTTCTTTTGCAAATTCTGGACCATCATGGTCTTTCCCATCATATACCAGTCTTTGTCGTTTAGTGATAACCCCATCCTTTTGGTAAGATTCCTTCTTCATGATGAATTTCCATTTCTTGCTAAAAAAGAAGTCTGAGGGAGTCATTTATTCTGGCAAGATAGGGGTAAGATCACCTATGAAAGTATGTTCAGAACTAGGATTTCTAAAGCTGGTTTGTAAAGGGGTTAATGATGTGATAGGCGAACCAATTTTGGTGGAAGGTACTTGTCCTATTGTATTCGGGGTGGAAGTAGGAGTAGCAGGTTTTGAATGAGGGACAACTTGTCCCATATTCATGAAGGCTTCAAACTGAGCCATTACTTGTGGATCCTTTAGTCATGCTAGTGACACTCTTATCTCATGAAATAACACTTCTGGGCCTTTCGGGACTTTCTCAGCTTTGTGCTTATTGGAGGAACTTGGCTCAGATCCTATAGGTCTGGCTTCTTGTGAAGGAGGTGTGAGATTTGAATCTCCATGAAATATCTTGGGTAAACTATTTTTCCTATGTTTCTAAAAGCTGAGGAAACCAGCTTGTTGGTCAGGGGGCATATCCTGGAATCTGCTTTGGAATTCCTCATATGATCTAGCTCCCCTGAACATTTCATCATAAGGGGAATTCTCATGTATGTATCGCTTCATGTTAAACTGAGCCAGATGGATTTCCACTATCTTGGGTGGATCGCGATTCTTAAATGCGATGTCAACTAATTTGACATCCTCTAGGGTTGCGACCTCAACTTTAGAGTGACAAAAATCTAACAATGTAAACATGCCAACTTGAATGGGGAAAGTTGGCCATAACTTTTTCTGCGCTGCTTTTAACTCTTTGTTGATACCTCACGCCACTGTCTGGTACGCCACTTCTTTGCACACCAGCCTGTCGGGTAAAAAATGTTGGACGACATGAGGAGGAACCGAACAACCAAAAAATATGATATACGAGAAATTATTCTCAATGAACCAATTTGCAAGCTTGCCTAGGTTCCCCATAATTCTCTCTGAAATCCGGAGAGGTGGGTGACCATAAATGGATATGTGAACAGGCACTATGACATTGTGACAAATTTCATAAAAGAAATCCTTGGCTTTCTCCTCCCATAACTTGGAGTGATAAAAAATAATAGGTTCAGAACTGGTCGGGGTCCAACTCCAGTTCATTAGGGAAAAAGGGGTCATGAAACAAATGGAATCCATAAAATATGCCAACATGTAAAAAGGGGCAAGATTCCCTTTTGATTTTGTTTATTTATAATTAGTGATTTCCTTGGCCAAATTATCCGACAACGTTTTGGCCCAATTGAAAGTATATCCCTCGGCTACCTCGTTCATAATGTATACCTATTCAACCAAGAAATGTGTAGGGTTTTTCTTCCCAAAAAAACGACGGAGCATCATGGCTACATACAACATATGAGAGTCCAAAGACGTCGTGGCGTACATACCATGAGCGTCGGCTCTGAACTTCTCTAGATGTCCCCACCATGTTTTGACTATATCATGATCATTTCTAGCGTATTGGGTGCATTCCTTTCTCTCAAGGTTACCACAATCATTCCTTTATATCATAGAAATAGAATGTTTTATAATATTGTGAATACTCCTGAGTTGACTCCTCTCTTTGAGCTAGAAATCCTAGTCTAAACTCTGTGGAAACCAATGTTGAAAAGTTGTGCTTGGAAAATTCTCAATTAGAAAGTTTGGGATTAGAGACTATATCAACACCACTTTATCTTTTATCCATTCAGGTCGGTGGACATCCTTTACACCACACTTTTCCCCAAATTCAATCTCAAACAATAGGAACGCTCCAGAGGATTGTACTCAGACGTTGTTCTCCCCAATTTCTCATTAACCTAAAATTACAAGGGAACCGTTGTTCATGAGATTGATTCGAAGGCTTAAAGAATAATGTTAGGCATCAAAGGTTTTAAATAAAATGTTTTAATGAGTGCCTTTTCTACGTTCAATTTTTTAAGAAAATATCTTTAAATGAAATTAATAATAAGACAATACAGAGGTTGTATCTCGTTATTTGAGTAACAAATATAATGTCAAATGATGTAGAAAGATTTAAAAAATTGTTAAACAAAGTCAGGTATAAATTATAGATAAATCTCACCTTGTTTGTAGTAGAAGAAAAGTAGAAGATCCACCCTTGAACAAGATATAAAAATGCAGTAATTCACACAGATCACAGGTCTTGTTTTACTTACAGTAATAACAAAGGAAAAGTTGTTTATTGAATGAACTCCTGGTGTAATACGATCACAGTAGATGTAATACTAAATTGAAATCAACCAGTCTTCAAGAATTACAGAAATAAATTCAGAGAAATAAAAACACATAGGGAACACATAACTCAAGTTAAACGAAACTTATAATCTTTGTTTGCACTTGTATTAATATTCAAAAAAGAGTTTCTCTATTACATTTGACAAGAAGCAGCCCTGAATAGATCTTAAATCTATGTATTTATACGAAATCCATCACGACTAAAAATCATTGGACTTCTAACAATATTTGACTAAAAATAGAATACATCTGAATAAAATAACAACATGTAAATATTGATGAGTTTTGTTGGCGCTTTCCTCTGTCTCTTCGTCTGCTAGTAGAAGCGCTTGCTTTCCTTTAGTCTTTTAGCTAGATACACATGTCCATTAAGGTTACCACAATCATTGGCTTACTGTCTTGGCCATTTGATCTTGTTTCCATATGTCCCTTCAGGTGTGTTCAGTGGGGAAAGGAATTGCAATTGAAGACATGGGGGGGAATATTAGATGAATAACTCGGTGTTGGCTTGTTGAGGGATGGATAATGATTACAGGGAAGAGTAATTGTTCACAAAAAGAATGATGGGGGAACAAGTGTCCAATGATGAGGTGGGATGAGTGGATGCAAGAATGTGGGTGGTAGGGATAGACGAGGTAAGTGATTGTTGGAGGGTGAAAGGTAGAGTGGGTGGAGAAGGTGGATGATGTGCATGTTTTCTCATTTTTTCCCAGCTACAACTGATTTTCCCTATTCAATGCATTGGGTGCATCTATCCATCAGTGCTACCACAAACCTTGAAGGCTCAATCCTTTCATTTAATTCTAAGGAAAACATATTCTTCTGTATTTGGGGCAGCTTTTCCTAGATCTTGTTCGCCTATCGGACTGTGACCTGGTACTATGAACTTGGATTAACCAACCATTCATTGATTTTAAGCAAATCAATCTGGCTCATCTCTTGGATGGCCACTTGAGTAGTTTCCTTGTTCTTTTCAGAGCTTTGCTGGTTCATTTCTATCTCAATCTTTCCTAAATCCTCTAAGATATTACTTCCTTCAACCTCAATCAATTTTTTATTTAATGATGAATATGCCTCTAGACATACCTCTTTTACATCTCTGGAAAGTTTCTTGCGTTCTTCCAAATTTGTTTCCGGGGATTTTAGGACCATTTCGCCTCTTACTTGTTCAGAATGAGAGAGAATAGGAAAACCAGGGGCATTAGATCTCTCCATCCATATGAGAACTTCTTGAAATTTAGATCGGGCTGAGTAGGCCTCTTTTTCCTTGACATGAAAATCTTTTAGGGAAAGGTATACTACCTTATAACATTTCTGACTAGCATCTACTTTCTGATAGAGTTCTTGCTAGGCAATTTCCAACCTCTCATTTATTTCTGATGCTTGAGATTTGAAGGCCTAAATGTATATCGTTGTGTTCTCTATCAAAATCAGTCTGGCATGTAGCTACTCAATCAAGTTGTCACACTGAGTGATCAGTCCTTCGCTTGTCTATGAACTTTGGTAGAGAAACTCAAGGTTGTCCTACAATTGTTTAATTTGTTGTTGATCCCTAGCCCTGATTTGCTCAAAGCCATGGTTCATCCTGCTTCTGATAATATGCTCTGTAGTATATACCTAATTTTGCAATTGTTCTACCAAGAGGCACTTATGTTGCAATTGTTCGGTCAAATTTTCCACTAACCATTGATTGGCAGTGGAAATATCCCCTAATGAACCTACAACTTCTTTTGCAAATTCTGGACCATCATGGTCTTTCCCCTCATATACCAGTCTTTGTCGTTTAGTGATAACCCCATCCTTTTGGTAAGATTCCTTCTTCATGATGACTTTCCATTTCTTGCTAAAAAAGAAGTCTGAGGGAGTCATTTCTTCTGGCAAGATAGGGGTAAGATCACCTATGAAAGTATGTTCAGAACTAGGATTTATGAAGCTGGTTTGTAAAGGGGTTAATGATGTGATAGGCGAACCAATTTTGGTGGAAGGTACTTGTCCTATTGTATTTGGGGTGGAAGTAGGAGTAGCAGGTTTTGAATGAGGGACAACTTGTCCCATATTCATGAAGGCTTCAAACTGAGCCATTACTTGTGGATCCTTTAGTCATGCTAGTGACACTCTTATCTCATGAAATAACACTTCTGGGCCTTTCGGGACTTCCTCAGCTTTGTGCTTATTGGAGGAACTTGGCTCAGATCCTATAGGTTCGGATTCTTGTGAAGGAGGTGTGAGATTTGAATCTCCATGAAATATCTTGGGTAAAATATTTTTCCTATGTTTCTGAAAGCTGAGGAAACCAACTTGTTGGTCAGGGGGCATATCCTGGAATCTGCTTCGGAATTCCTCATATGATCTAGCTCCCCTGAACATTTCATCATAAGGGGAATTCTCATGTATGTACCGCTTCATGTTAAACTGAGCCAGATGGATTTCCACTATCTTGGGTGGATCGTGATTCTTAAATGCGATGTCAACTAATTTGACATCCTCTAGGGCTGCGACCTCAACTTTAGAGTGACCAAAATCTAACAATGTAAACATGCCAACCTGAATGGGGAAAGTTGGCCATAACTTTTTCTGCGCTGCTTTTAACTCTTTGTTGATACCTCACGCCACTGTCTGTTATGCCACTTCTCTGCACACCAGCCTGTTGGGTAAAAAATGTGGGACGACATGAGGAGGAACCGAACAACCAAAAACTATGATATACGAGAAATTCTCCTCAATGAACCAATCTGCAAGCTTGCATAGGTTCCCCATAATTCTCTTTGAAATCCGGAGAGGTGGGTGACCATAAATGGATATGTGAACAAGCACTATGACATTGTGACAGATTTCATAAAAGAAATCCTTGGCTTTCTCCTCCCATAACTTGGAGTGATAAAAAAGAATAGGTTCAGAACTGGTCGGGGTCCAACTCCAATTCATTAGGGAAAAAGGGGTCATGAAACAAATGGAATCCATAAAATATGCCGACATGTAAAAACGGGCAAGATTCCATTTTGATTTTGTTTGTTTATAATCAGTGATTTCCTTGGCCAAATTATCCGACAACGTTTTGGCCCAATTGAAAGTATAGCCCTCGGCTACCTCGTTCATAATGTATACCTATTCAACCAAGAAATGTGTAGGGTTTTTCTTCCCAAACAAACGACGGAGCATCATGGCTACATACAACATATGAGAGTCCAAAGACATCGTGGCGTACATACCATGAGCGTCGGCTCTGAACTTCTCTAGATGTCCCCACCATGTTTTGACTATATCATGATCGTTTCTGGCGTATTGGGTGCATTCCTTTCTCTCAAATTCTAGAAGGAATGTGGCATTGTAAGTGTATTTAGTATTAGGGGAAAGTTTTTACATTACTTGTAGGTGTTCTAGTCAGAAAGAGTCGATGGTGATTTGTCGGTGGTTGATGATGCTCCTGGTCTGGATGTCGACATGTTGCAAATCCCAGCTTATTATATCATTATAGGGCATTATTCTTGTCCGTGCAACGATCTTATGCATCTCCTACTGTGCTACATTCCTGAGCTTAGATGTATAGGAGTCATCGTCTTCTTCGGCAGATTCATCTGGGAAATTGATGATCTCATGCTCTAAGACATCGAAGACTTGTGTCCAAGTTTTAATGGCGTCCATGACTCATAGAGTTGTGTTTGACAAAACGTCTACATTCGGATTTGAATCATCACCCGATGCATCAAGATTATTTGCGATCTTTCGTGGCACCATAATCCTCAAGGAAACATAATTAACTTACTTGTTACAAGAGAAGTATGTGAGTTCTACACTGGATAAAAACTGCTAATTGCAAATGATAAAAATGACTTTGAAATTCGAAGTGATTTTATTCAAAAAAATTTATTGATCTTCGTATAGCCTTACTGACGAATAATTTATTAACCTTAATGGAATTCATTACTTGGTGATTCACAAATCCTTATTTGAAATCATTATCCTTAATCGATCATAAATGCCATCAATACTTCGACGGTTCACGTTCGGGAGTTTTGGATGTGACAGGTTGGAAATCTCCCGAAGTCTGAATCCGCAGAGGAGTTAATCTCTAAATAATCACTTTTAAACCTTAATTAATAATGTTTAAAATGTTAGCTTTAAGTGTTTTGAAAGTCCGGACTTCAGAAGTTTTGAATATAACATAAGTGAAATTTCCCGAAATCCGAAACTATGAAGCAATTAATTTATGAATAATCATCCTTAGGTCTTTAATTAATCATGTTTAAAGAGTTGTATTAACTTTAAGTATTTCGAAAGTTTGGACTTCATAAGTTTTGAATATAACACAAGGGAAAATTTCAAAAATCCGAAATGACGAAGTAATTTAATTAACTCTTTTTTTTTTTTTGTAAGTAAGAAAATTGTATTATGTT
>SNQJ01S0013174.1:28066-38460 GCA_010110895.2 Picea sitchensis
CGTGCATGGTCAATTTAATATAGAACGGAGCAACATAATCCTTATTGTTTTCAATGTGTGGTCCGAACATGATTGTAGGTTTTTCATCCTGCAAATTGATAACATCAGCTTGAATTTCAGCATCAGAAAAATTTATTGCTTTAGCGATTTGTTTTTTATAGATCGGGTTCCTAACAAGTTCAATCAGAGGCATTGGAATTTTAATTTTATTAAGTTCATTCTCTAAATTGAAACTCGCAATTGGTTTTTCAAATTATTTGGTATGAATCTCAACCTCTGTATTTTCTGGCTTCTTAGTTTGTATCACTTTTGTTTCAACTTTCTTTGTTCAGGCAGCTTGCATCTCAGTTGATGGTTTTGTAACTGCTACCTCATTTGCCTTTTCTCATGATAAAATATCTTTCGGTGGAACATTTGTAGAACCTTTTTTTCTTGGCCTTAAATCATATTTATGTTGAAGCTCATCCATTATTGAGTTAGTGAGACCTTTGTATGTAGAGTCCCCCAGATTGTTGATGTTTTCATCATTATTAAACAGAGATCCCAGAACTAAGGATTTCTCATAATCCTATTTGGTTAGGTGAGGCTCAATATCATCATCACTGAGGTTGTTTAGATATTCCTCTAATTCCTCATAATCTTGCTCTTCATATCTCTGTAGGAAATTCTCATTTTTAAATGGAGCCTAAATATTTTGATCCTCATTGTTTATTTGTCTTTGTTGTATCTGAGGATTAGGGTTTCTCCTGAATTGATTCCTAACATATGGATCATGTTTGGCTTGCTCTATTTTCATCTTGGAAATTTTATTTGATAAATCTTTAATTATTTTGGCCATCTCATCCATCTTTTCCTCTGCAGACTTTCCAGATCCAGAGGGTCCTGCATTTTCTTTAAAACGTCAAGGTTTTCTGGCTCCCATCTCAAATTTGGTTTTCAACTTCCCACATGCCATCATATTGGATTCAATTTATATAACATCATCTTGCATCCCCGCTAAGGTAGTGGATCTCCTTTCTCACAACAATAGAGCGAAATCAGAATCAAAAGCCCCTACAAAGGTGACTTTTGCACCTAGTTGAGAAGGTTTAACTTCAGCTAGGATTTTGTGATAAAGCTTATTAAATATTTGGATAAATTCTAGGACTGATTCAAAATTATTCTTTCTCAAGGCTCTGAATTCGGTTAATTAGTAAAGATGATCCCTTTTCTCACCCCATTGCCTTATTAGGTAGTTTCTAGATTGGCATATGACAGTATAGAACCTATTGGGAGTCCTTTGAACCAAGTTCTTACATGTCCCTCAAAATTCTGCACTAACAGTCTTATGTAAACGTCCTCGTGCTCAATGCTAAGAATATCAACAAAGAGATCGAAAAAGGTTATATGTTCTATTACTGTTAGATCCCCTTCTCCCATGAATTTGGGGAGGTTCTTCATGTAATTTTCGGGTAAATCACGCAGGACTGAAGGAAGGACTAAGGGAGCATATCTAGCGACGACCTTGGCAAAGATACTAGGGGGTTGATCTTGTTCAACAACCCCTGCACCTCCGACACCACTAACACCAGCACCTCCAACACCGACCATTGAAATTCTGGGAGACGAAACTCGAGGGCTAAAAAGGAGATTTTTGAAGACTTCGAAAGAATGATCTACTGACCTTTCGACTACTTCAGGATGTTTTGAATGAAGTTCGGGACAAAGATCGTGAGAGGAAGGAAGGACTAGATGAGGGGGAAAAGGAAAAATTGAGCCCGTCTCCTCAGGTTTACCTGATGTATAGATAGGGGAAGTAATAGGGGAAGAATCTAGGTATAGAAAATAATCTTCAGGGTTTTGGGAAACAAAAACTTTCACTTCGGGAGGAGAAAGAATCGGATGAGTCGTAATGATAGTGGGGATTGAAATAGGGCTGGACTGGTCCATCTCAATTTTTATTTCAGGGATAATTATCTCTAGAGTCTCAAGTTTAACTTCAGGTTTACTTGTTGATACTTTTGTAGAATGATTTTTTTTAAAACTTTATTTAGGGGTTAGTTCTTCAGCGAGAATTTTAACATTAACTTGCGTAATTCTAGGTTGATGGACCTTACCTGCGGATGCAAAAGTCTGTCTAAGATATCCCTTTGGTTTTAACAATTTTTCGATATTTGAAATGGGCGTAGTCTTCTTTTCGTCTAGGTTTTTCCTGGTATTCTTTCGACCGAATGCCAGTTTTGTCTATGGTGGAGTCGTTAGGTGAAAGATGAAGTAAGCCTTATTCACGTTATAAATCTTTGTTCACCATCAAATACCAAAATTTACCTTGGCATTCTCCCAGTGAAAAGTGATTTCGTTTCTCCGCTCCCTGACAACGGCGCTAGAAAGATGTTGTTCCTAAGATTGATTCTAAGGCTCAAAGAATAATGTTAGGAATCAAAGGTTTTAAATAAAATGTTTTTATGAGTGCCTTTTCTACCTTCAGTTTTTTAATAAAAGATATTTAAATGAAATTAATAATAAGACAGTACAGAGGTTGTATCTCATTATCTGAGTTGCAAATATAATGTCAAACGATGTAGAAAGATTTACAAAATTGTTAAACAAATTCAGGTATCAATTATAGATAAGTCTCACCTTGTTTGCAGTAGAAGAAAAGTAGAAGATGCACCCTTGAACATGATATTAAAATGCAGTAATTCACACAGATCACAGGTCTTGTTTTACTCACAGTAATAATATAGGAAAAGTTTTTTAAGGAATGAAATCCTGGTGTAATACAATCACAGTAGATGTATTACTAAATTGCAATCAATCACTCTTCAAGAATTACAGAAAGAAATTTAGAGAAATTGAAACACGTAGAGAACACATAACTCAAATTGAACGAAACTTAGAATCTATGTTTGCACTTGTATTAATACTCAAAAAAGAGTTTCTCTATTACATTAGGAAAGAAGCAGCCTTGAATAGATCTTAAATATATGTATTTATACGAAATCTGTCACAGATGAAAATCATTGGACTTCTTACAATATTTGACTAAAAATAGAATACATCTTAATAAAATAACAACATGTAAATATTAATGAGTTTTGCTAGCGCTTTCCTCTGTCTCTTCGTCTGCTGGTAGAAGCGCTTGTTTTCCTTTAGTCTTTGAGTTGGATACACATGTCCATTAAGGTTACCATAAGCATTGGCTTACTGTCTTGGCCATTTGATCTTGTTTCCATCTGTCCCTTCGGGTGTGTTCAGTGGGGCAAGGAATTACAATTGAAGACATGGGGGGGAATATTAGATGAATATCTCGGTGTTGGCTCATTGAGGGATGGATAATGGTTACAAGGAAGAGTAATTGTTCATGAAAATAATGATGGGGGAACAAGTGTCCAATGAGGAGGTGGGATGAGTGGATGCAAGAATGTGGGTGGTAGGGATAGACGAGGTAAGTGATTGTTGCAGGGTGAAAGGTAGAGTGGGTGGAGAGGGTGGACGATGTGCATGTTTTCTCATTTTCACCCAGCTACAAATAATTTCCCCTGTTCAATGCATTGGATGCATCTATCCATCAGTGCTACCACAAACCTTGAAGGCTCGATCATTTCATTTAATTCGAAGGAAAACATCTTCTTATGTATTTGGGGAAGATTTTCCTAGATATTTTTCACCTCTCAGACTATGACCTGGTACTGTGAACTTGGATTAACCAACCATTAATTGACTTTAAGCAAATCAATCTAGATCATCTCTTGGATGGCCACCTAAGTAGCTTCCTTGTTCTTTTTGGATATTTGCTGGTTCATTTCTATCTCAATATGCCCTAAAGCCTCTGATATATTACTTCCTTTGAACTTAATCAATTGTTTATTTAATGATGAAAATGCCTCTATACATTCCTCTTTTACATCTCTGGCAAGTTTCTTTCCTTCTTCCGGATTTGTTTCCCAGGATTTTAGGGCCATTTCACCTCTTACTTGTTCAAAATGAGAGAGAAGAGGAAAACCAGGGGCATTAGCTCTCTGCATCCATATGGGAACTTCTTGAAACTTATATTGGGCTGAGTAGGCCTCTTTTTCCTTGACATGGATATATTTTAGGGATAGGTCTACTACTTGATAACATTTTTGAATAGCATCTACTTTCTGATAGATTTCTTGTTGGGCAATTTCCAGCCTCTCATTTATCTCCAATGCTTGAGGTTTGAAGGCCGAAATGTCTATCGTTGTGTTCTTTGTTAGAGTCAGTATGGCATGTACTTGCTCAACCAAGTTGTCACTCTTAGTGATCATTACTTCACTTGTCTGTGAACTCTGGTAGAGAAACTCAAGGTTGTTCTGCAGGTGTTTAATTTGTTGTTGATCCCTAGCCCTGATTTTCTCAAAGTCCCGGTTCATCCTTCTTCTGATAGTATTCTTTGTAGTATGTATCTGATTTTGCAATTGTTCTACCAAGATGCACTTATGTTGCAGTTGTTTGGTCAAATTTTCCACTGACCATTCATTAGCAGTGGCAAAATCCCCTAACGAACCTACAACTTCTTTTGCAAATTCTGGATCATCATGGTCTTTGTCGTCATATACCAGTCTTTGTTGTTTACTGATAACCCCATCCTTTTGGTAAGATTCCTTATTCCTTATTCCTTATTCCTTATTCGTTTCTTGCTAAAAAATAAGTCTGAGGGAGGCATTTCTTCTGGCAAGATAGGGTTAAGATCACCTACCAAAGTAAGTTCAGAACTAGGATTTCCGAAGCTGGTTTGTAAAGGGGTTAATGATGTGATAGGCAAACCAATTTCGGTGGAAGGTTCTTGTCCTGTTGTATTCAGGGTGCCAACAGGAGTATCAGGTGTTGAATGAGGGATAACTTGTCCAAGATTCATGAAGGCTTTGAACCAAGCCATTTCTTATGGATCCTTCAATCTTGCTTGTGACATTCGTATCTCATGAAATAACACTTATGGGCCTTTTGGGACTTCCTCAGCTTTGTGCTTATTGGAGGAACTTGGCTCAGATCCCGTAGGTCCGTCTTCCTGTGAAGGAGGTGTGAGATTTGACTCTCCATGCAATATCTTGGGTAAACTGTTTCACCGTTGTTTCATAAAGCTAAGGAAACCATCTTGTTGGTCAGGGGGAAGAGCTTGGAATTTGCTTCAGACTTCCTCATATGATCTATCTCCCCTGAACATTTCATCATAAGGGGAATTCTCATGTATGTATCGCTTCATGTTAAACTGAGCCAGATGAATTTCCACTATATTGTGTGGATCATGCTTCTTGAAATCGATGCCAACTAATTTGACATCCTCCGGGGTTGCTGCCTCAACTTTAGAGTGACCAAAATATAACAATATATACATGCCAACCTGAATGGGGAAAGTTGGCTAGACCTTTTTATGCACTGCTTTTAACTGTTTGTTGATACCTCTCGCCACTATATGGTATGCCACTTTTATGCACGCCAACCTGTCGGGTAAAAAATGCGGGAGGGCATGAGGAGGAACCAAACAACCAAAAACTTCGATATAGGAGAAATTATCCTCAATGAACCAATCTGCAAGCTTGCCTAGGTTCCCCATAATCCTCTTTGAAATCCGGGGAGGTGGGTAACCATAAATGGATACGTGAACAGGCACTACGACATTGTGACAGATTTCATAAAATAAATCCTTGGCTTTCTCCTCCCTTAACTTGGAGTGATAAAAATGAATAGGTTCAGAACTGGTCGAGGTCCAACTTCAGTTCATCAGGGGAAAATGGGTCATGAAACAAATGGAATCCATAACATATGCTGACATGTAAAAATGGCCAGGCTGCCCTTTTGATTTTGTTGATTTATAATCAACAATTTCCTTGGCCAAATTATTCGACAGTGTTTTGACCCAATTGAAAGTATAGCCCTCGGCTACCTCGTTCACAATGGCTACCCATTCAACCGAGAAATGTGTAGGGTTCTTCTTCCAGAACATGTGACAGAGAATCATGGCTACATACAACATATGAGCGTCCAAAGACATCATGGCATACATACCATGAGCGTCGGCTCTGAACTTCTCTGGATGTCCCCACCATATTTTGACTATATCATGATCGTTTCTGGCGTATTGGGTGAATTCCTTTCTCTCAAATTCTAGAAGGAATGTGGCATTGTAAGTGTATTTAGGAGTAGGGGAAATTTTGTACATTACTTGTAGGTGTTTTGGTCAGAAAGAGCCGATGGAAACCTGCCAGCGGTTGATGATGCTCCTGGTTTGGATGTCGACATGTTCCAAAGCCCATCTTATCATATCATTATAGGGCATTATGCTTGGTTGTGCATCGATCTTATGTAGCTCTCACTGTGATACATGCCTGAGATTAGTTGTATAGGAGTCATCATCTTCTTCGTCAAAGTCATCTGGGCAGTTGATGATCTCATGCTCTAAGACATCGAAGACTTGTGTCCAAGTTTTAATGGCGTCCGTGACTCGCGGAGTTGTGTCTGACATAACATCTGTGTTCGGATTTGAATCATCACCTGATGCATCAAGCTTCTTTGCAATATTTCATGGTGCCATAATCCTCAAGGAAACATAATTAGCTTACCTATTACATGAGAAGTCTGTGAGTTCTACAATGGATAAAAACTGCTAATTGCAAATGGTAAAAATGACTTTGAAATTCGAAGTTCTTTTATTCAAAAAAGTTTATTGATATTCGTATAGCCTTACTGACGAATAATTTATTAACCTTAATGGAATTCATTACCTGGTGATTCACAAATCCTTATTTGAAATCATTATTCTTAATCGATCATAAATGCCATCGATACTTCGACGGTTCACATTCGAGAGTTTTGGATGTGACAGGGTGGAAATCTCCCGAAGTTCGAATCCGCATAGCAGTTAATCTCTGAGTAATCACTTTTAAACCTTAATTAATCATGTTTAAAATGTTAACTTTAAGTGTTCTGGAAGTCCAGACTTCGGAAGTTTTGAATATAGCATAAGCGAAATTTCCTGAAATCTGAAACTGCAAAGAAATTAATTTATGAATAACAATCCTGAGGTTCTTAATTAATCATGTTTAAAGAGTTGTATTAACTTTAAGTCTTTAGGAAGTTCAGACTTCGGAGATTTTGAATATAACACAAGGGAAACTTTCTGAAATCCGAAACGACAAAGTAATTTAATTAACTCTTAATCATGATTAACTTCAACTATTAAATGTTTTATTAACTCATTTTTTACTTTTTTGTAATGTCCAATACTTCGACACATTGATACTTCGGTAATTTGTGAACTCAATATTTGTTAAAACTCTGAAGGGCCATCTCACGAATTGACGTGGCAGAGATGACGTCATCCTAGACGATGTGTAAAGAAAAGAGAGGTGCCACATGTCACTCAAAAATGTGTGAATCATACAACGGAAATGTCAACAATAAGTGCCACGTGTCAGCCCATGAAATATTTAAAAGACACGTGTCTTATGACTTGTTTTCGTGAGTTATTTAGGAAATGTCATGAGCAATTACCTTCAGGTTTCAGAGTTTCTAGGTTTTCGTTGTTTGGGTTCGCTGGAACATCCGAAGCGTGGAGCTACGAAGCGACCGTTGAAGGCTTTCCTTTAAAACTTAGGCGGCTCCAACACTTCGGAGATTATTAGGATCGTTCGATAAAATTAAATAAACTCATCGACGACGGATATTGTAAGCGCCTTATCGCTAAATAACAACCAATGGATTTGATTTAAAATAAAAAGGTAAATCTCTAAGTTTTTTTCTTTTTGGGTAAAAACTTTTATCTCCAAGAGGTAAAATATAAAGTTCAAAGCTCAAAATTATGCGTGTTCCAACAGGAACAATGTTAAGAAGAATGGAAATATAGGAAACATTATCCAATATAGTAAATATTATCCACGGATTCGTAGAGCATTTATTGCAACTTGGTGTAGTGTATGCATTATTAGATCTTTGTGTGTGTTAGAACAATATGCAAAATGGATGGTTTCTTATGGGAAGGCTATCTCAATTTACTAATCTTGTCAAATGACTCTAATTGAAATAATTTGAAATTTTTTATGAGTGTAAAACGACCATAAGTAGCGTTTTTTTTTTTGTTTTATTTTTTTTTCATTTTCAATTTTATGATCATTTTCTCCACTTTCATTGCTAAATTGACTTAAGAGCTCTTTCAATACATGAATGGCCTGTAGGCTCAATATGGTTCAAATAGTAGTAAAAAATACATTAGTTTTTAGCTTTTTGTTGTCGAAAGAGTAGTCAAAAATACATTAAGTTTTAGTTTTTTGTTGTCAGTTATCCTCATGCATTTCTATACAGTTTTTTGTTGTCCAAAGGGTTGTCAAAAATACATTAGGTTTGAGATTTTTGTTGTTAGTTAGCCTGATGCATTTCTATACATTACTCAGTGCTTAGCTTCGAGTAGAAAGGTTGAGGATTTTATGTATTATTTGACATTTTTTATCCCACTAAAATCAAATAGATCATTGCATACTCCTTACTAAGAAGCTCATTTCTATGTTGTCAGTTATCCTCATGCATTTATGTACAACTTTTTGTTGTCCAAAGGGTTGTCAAAAATACATTAGGTTTGAGCTTTCTATTGTTAGTTAGCATGATGCATTTCTATACATTACTCTGTGCTTTGCTTCGAGTAGAAAGGTTGAGGAGTTTATGTATTATTTGACATTTTTTATCCTACTGAAATCAAACATATCATTGCATACTCCTTATTAAGAAGTTCATTTCTATGAATTGTCAGTGATTTTCTTCGATTGTTCATCCTAGCCACAAAATAATGAGAAACCAGATGATAAACTAGCATTCAATATTTACAACCCTAAGTGATGGGGGGGACTTCGTGAAATAGATATATGGTTGAAAAGTCTTTCAATCTCTAATGCAAATTGATATATTAGAGGGAAATTTTTTAGCAGAATGGGTCTTACAACATTTATCTTGCAAAAATTTTGGTAGCCTAATGACAGATATCGTTCTTCCTATTACTTCACATTGTCATATATCAAAGAAAGCATGTTTGTATTTTGATTTCTAAGCGAGTCTACTTGGCTCGTCTAAAAATGAGCCATTTTATTCATTAATGGTGAACTATTACGACATTGGCCAAAGTTGTGAAGACTTAGTTCAAATAGACAAAGTTGACCAACAACACATGAAACTAAATTTGATTTGAAAACCCTCATTCTTCTCCACATTTTATTCCTTTTTATCTATAGGGATAGTAAATTCCGACAAAGCCATTTAATTGGGTACATATTGTAACCACATTTAGACAATTTTTAAGTCAATGTGAAAGTAAAAAATTGACAATTTTCGAGTCAATATGAAAGTAAAAAATTCCATCACTAGAAGGGTAATTATTTTATCTATTTAATCTTTGTTCTAGTATTTAAAATATTTCAATCCTGGTTTAGTTAATGATTTCAATCACTCCAATATAACACAACAAATGTTATTTTTAATAAATAGTATCAAATATCGGACAATCAAATCAAAATAAAAAGTATTGTCACACAATCAAATCAACATAAAAAAAGAATTGTTTTCCATTGACGACCAAAAAAATATTATGGTCCCACCATTGTCACAAATTCCATGTTGAGGTTTTTATGAATTAGGTCCACTGCATATAACATATGTACAGAGTTCGAACTATACAACTAAACAAGTTTTAGAAAGGGAATATAATTTGGGTGCAAATACTATGTGGTTGTCTATGCAGTAAGAGGGCCTTAGGCAGACTTTTAAAATGCAAAGGTAATATGGAAGATTTGGAATAAGTTTTAAAGCAAAATACCGACCTTTGTCTTTTAGTATGGTGTGTATGAACGAGTCTATCTTTATTTTTTTNTGGTTGTCTATGCAGTAAGAGGGCCTTAGGCAGACTTTTAAAATGCAAAGGTAATATGGAAGATTTGGAATAAGTTTTAAAGCAAAATACCGACCTTTGTCTTTTAGTATGGTGTGTATGAACGAGTCTATCTTTATTTTTTTAAAGAAAATTCTCTTTGAAAGCATTCAATATCAAATTGCTTAAGATAGAATATTACAGCGTCATTGCAAAATCACTTCTTTATTTTGTTTGATTCGTTCAAGGAATGATTACAGGAGTTCAATAGACGTTTTCCATGTGAGGGAGAGCCATCTATAGAATTTTTCTATCACAACCTATTGTAATTTGTTGCACCAATGAACATGTTTACTTTACAAAGGAGACACAACATGCTGAGTTATATAATATAGAAAGAATTTTAAAATTCTAACATCTTGCAGTTTTTGTTAACATTATTTTTATGCAGTTGAAATGCTTAAAATGGTAATAAGAAAATGCTTTGTAACGTTTCTTACTTTAATAATATATATATGAAAATGCTTTGTAATTTTTCTTATTT
>SNQJ01S0013174.1:52090-117940 GCA_010110895.2 Picea sitchensis
GAAAAAATGAAAAAGAGGATGAGATTTTTAAGTGAGTTAATATTACCACTATGTTGCATTTCTTTTTATTATTTTTCAGTTTATAAGTATTGTTAATATTTTAGTTGATTTTTTATTAATAAAGTCATTTTGATTTGGTGAATTGAGAGTTTTATTTTTTTTAATAGGTTTGTTATCCCTTATCTTAGGGATAACTAAGGAGATTATGTCTCGAGATCCACAGGTCCTAGACATGGAGTACCGAGAGTCATATTGACTTGAGCTTGGTCCTGAAGGGCCTATTTTTTCTTCAGCGCTTCCCATCTGTCAGCAATAGCAACATCCATCCCATCGGCCTGGTTCTAAAGTAGTAGTGGGTCTTGCTCCATGAGGTAATGAGTCCAGGTATCATGGTATGTGTCACTTTGATTCTCAAAACATTTGAATATGTGCATTGAATTCTCTTTTGTTTCATTACGTCTTCTTGGAAATTATGCATTTTAACTTGTCCATACCTAGAGGGATGACAGACTGCCCTAGTAAGTTGGTTCCCTTAGGGATGAGTTGCCACTAGGTGGGTCTATGAAAGGTCATCGTTCATTCCTTCCATACTTATCACTTTTCATCATTTTCTCTCTCATCTATCCCTTACATTGGTTCAAGCATCGAGTTTGCCAAGCTAGTAAGGGTTGTACCTTGCCTTGTGGGAAAAAGGGCCTAAAGGCCTAGAGGATAAAAGTAGTTTCAAAATGTTAAGAGACAAGATCAAACCTTGAGATGCTTCGCCCAGGGATCCCCAAGAAAGCAATAAAACACTTCTCAACAAGAAAAAGGGTGGACCCATAAAATAAAATAAAACTCAAGACCTGGTTGGTGGATAGGGGATCTCATCATGAGTCATCCTATTAGGTCCATGGGTATGTAGCAGTATGCCACTACTACTCATCTGGTCACCATGCCAGGGTATTGCCTCTTGGTGGCATAGCCAAGAGAAAGGGGGTCTCATCACGATCCAACCTTCTCATCTCCATGAAATGCTTGTGGGTAACGTTGTCACCACTGGTCACCACGCTCGAGCAGTGTCCTCCAGCTATTCTCTTGAAAGAAAAAGAAATAAGACAAAGAGTAAAAAGGCATTGAATGGGTTAGGAAACAATTGCATCCATGACAAGGTGCAACTCACCCTCTACAGAGGCACCCATAGGTAAGACCTACATTTCCTTGTTATCACTGCACCCCTTGCCCAAACATCCCCCACACCATCTCATGCATTTACATGACCTATATTGGTCTTCACATAGAAACACCCCACACCTAAGGAGGATTATCCCAATAGGACATCCTAAGACCGTCTCCAAACTTGGCTTGTTAAATAGTATAACATCTTTGAGCATTTGTCTGGATAAGGGGGGTTTGATGCACAAGTTTGGGTAACTTGATTATTATATTTGATTGACATTGTTATGATTATTGTGACTTATGAGCCCATGGAGGGCATACTTGTTGTTGTTGTAGGACCATGCTTGATGGACAAGTACATATGGGGAGATGATTAGCTCAGACCTCCATGGGGCTAAATGCCCACTAGATGGATGTTGAGATCCTAGCCAGGGGCAGAGGGATATTGGAGGCTTGCACCAGAGAAAAGGGAGGACATTCCACTACAGGCACTTTGGCATGCCTAGACCCAAGGGGGTCTTTCCCTCCCACCATGACATTGTCCCTTCAAGGCCCATGATGTCATCATGCTAATCCTTGACGTCATCTAGTTGGGGTTTAGGCATGAGAACGACTTGGTTGGCACATGTGACAGTTTATAAGGGGTTTTGAGCCCTAATGTTTCACTTTGGAGGCCTATCGTTCTAAGAAGGGGCCCAATGTCACCCTAGGAGGGGCACGACGTCATCCCTAAAAGATAAAATTAGGGTTTTAATTGTCAATTTTATGTAAAACTGGATTTTTGATGTAAATTGGCCATGCCAACCTTTTTTTACCTAAAATGTAATTAAAGTTCACTTGTATTGTATAAATAAGGGGAAAATATCTTATATTTTTCATCATCTTTCACTCACACAAGTGTGAGGTCTGAAATTCAACCTCTTTTAAGGCTTATTGGCTGAACTAAGTGGTGTGCAACTCTTGGAGGAAGCTTATCTTGGTGTATTTTTGCATTTTCATGGTGGAAAGTCTTCTACTGGGGTTTGTGGCTAGATTATTCTTGATGAATTAAGTAGAAATATGCAACCCTTCTTTATTTTGAATGGTTATGGTGTATTTACTTGCTCATTTATAAGATTATGAAATTGTTAGTGTGAAAACCTAGGAGAAAAGCACATGTTATTGTCCTTTTCTTTATAACTCTTCACCTACTTGATTTTGCTAGAAGACACCTCCCTTGAAGGATATATTAGATCCCTACCTTAGTGGCACTCTAGTACTATTGCTTCATTAAGATTTCATACTTTTATTTCAAGATTGACCTAAAGAAGAAGGAAATCGTTAGGGCCTATAGTTACCTACTTCCTAGCATCTTTTCCTTCTAGGGTTTTGGATATTGAGGCCTTAGGTTACTAACACCTCAACCATCCTCCCTCTAACTTTATCTCACCCATTATAATTTTTTCCCTCTAAGAATTTTCGCTGCAATATTGAATCCATTTACCCTAAAATGAACTAGTTCATACCTTACAAGTGATTGATTGACTAAAACAACTCTTAAACCATCTACTTTAAGACCTTAAATAACTAATTCTAACTCTAGATTAGAGTAGCCTACTAACTAATTTGTTGTTGTTGAAAAAGGTTGCTACAACCATATATAACAACAACAATTTCATCTTAAAAGCAATTTTTAAAGCCGATTATACATTGCCTTCATTGCTTTTAACAATTACTAGCATTTTGTCAAGTTTATATTATCATTTTGGTCATTTTTGAAGCTTTATTGAGGCATAATTGTGAAGCTATTGCTATATATACATTTGTTGTTATAAATACTTATGTTTCTTTATCTTTTATATCATCTTGTTCTTTTCATCAAATTCTATGATTTTATGAAGCACTAACATCATATGGTACTTGCAAATTGTATTTTTCTTGTTGTCTTGTTCTGGGCAGATACACTTAAATATTGTTTTGCTTCATCTCATTAAAATCTTTGGAAAATTTGATCAGAGTGACTTGTGAGAGGGGTGGGACTTTCTTGATACTCTTACCTTAGCCTTCTCAAACCCTCGAGTCACTGGGGACGTCTCCCCTGGGGTACCACTCCTAAAGAGAAAGGGGTGTCTTGTTTAGGTGACAGTGATAGGACAATCTCCTGTTACGCCAATTTATTGTTCACTTGCCTTTGGCTTTTGGGCAAGTGCAAATTGCGCGATAATAGTGTTTAATGATAAATTTTCTTTAGAGTTTTGAAAATTAAAATCCAGGTGTTCTAGTCACCTCTCAATGGCTCCCGCAATGAAAGCAAAGTGTTTTAATAATTGGGCCTTGATAAGGAAAGGTTTGAGTCGAAGTCGTCTAACTTATTGGCTTTGGTAAGGTTCGAGTGAAGGATATAGTTCGAGAACAAATGAGATGCTAGTTTGGCTAATTAAAAGATAATTTTTTGTGTGAAATGGGTAAAAGTTTGAAGATATTTTTGATTTATTCTATTTGTCACTTTGATTTCTTAAAATGATTTGAGCACATTGTAATGTGCTAAGCAATTAATTCTCATGTTGTCTTTGAAGCATATTTATGTACTTCATCTTTCAAGAAAAGAAAATAGCAGTTCAAATCTGGTTCCTGGCAAGATTTCAATATCCATGTATCCATATACATGGATATTGACAGATACGTATGTATATGTATATACAGAGACACCCCGACCAAAATAGATAGATGAATCAATCTATTCTGCTCTTCTTTGCTTATATTGTCCCTCCCTATCTGTTCCAATTGAATTTCGATACTCCCGTACATATAAAAAAGTAGGATCGAGAACTCAGAGGGCAAGATTTTACCTTATAGTTAAGTAATGATAATAATAATAATCTAATTTTAAGATGACACGTAAACTCTAAATCTTTAATGCGCAACATGAGAGTCAATAATAATAATAATAATAATAATCTAATTTTAAGGGCATCAAATTGGTGTATGTCCATGGACTTAAAGTCTATGGAGATATACATACCCTACCCCCATTTATATTTTAACTTGTGATCTCTTAAGAGGAAACACATGTTCTTAACCATTAGACCCACTCAAGTTGTATAAAACAATATACTAATTAAAAACTCAATATGTTATTTGCAAAAATTAAATTTAGATGAAAAAAATAACAATTATATCTATCTATCTATCTATCTATCTATCTATATATATATATATATATATATATTATTTTATTAGTATATTTATAGTTTTATTAGTCCCTTCCCTTAGGGTTGAGGGACTATTAGTAATCGGTCTTCCTATCTTTGCATGAAGACCGATGCAAAAAAGATCATTTTACCCAAAGTTTTTAAGAATCCATACGATTTTCTCTGAAAAATATCATTTTTATCCCATGTTTTGATCTTTGAGGTCTTATTTGGCCTCTTCCCGAGGAAGAATCCAATATATTCAACCAAAAATTTAGTTCAAGGCGACCAAAACCTTAGGTTGGCTAGTAGTTTCGTTGGATATCAAGTAATGCTAGATATCAATCTATCATTACTTCATAGCATTAAATGTTACTTCTGGTTTTTCCATTCTCCATATGGTTTCAATATTTAGCTCATTGTCAACTCCCTATATGATATGGATGTCGTTTCCAACACCAACTTACTCCCTAAGCTAGAGTTTGTTGAGCTTCTACCTACTCGGCCATGCAAACCCTGTTGTCAAATAAACTACGGTGATATACTCTTAAAGCATAGAGGCCTTACCTTATATACCTCCTTACAGACATGTTGATGGCATCGTCGAGTTGGAGAACAGGTCGGGTTGTTGGCTCTGGATCCAGTTCCATCGCTTCTCCAGGTCCATTGCTTAGGTCCATTGTTGCTCCAGGTGCATCGCTTATAATACCTTGAGCTAAGGTTGCAGAGGCAACGACATTTTATCATGGAGGGAGTTGCATCGGAGGGAGTGAGAGGAGGAAGATCCGACGATTAAATTGGAGCTGAAGACATCTGTGGCGAGGGCGTTGAAGATATCCGTGGCAAGGGCACTATGGAGGCTAGCCGATGATAGCTTGTCTAACAGTAAGTGGATAAGCGATAGCAAGGGTTTATTATGTCTGGCAAAGTTGATAGAGAAGGAAGAGGGTAAGTTGCAAGAGAATTGCATAATGGTGGTCATGGAAATAGCAACTCCCGCAGAGCGCAATCTCGATTTGAGGTGAGCGGTATTTAAGACTAGCTCCCTAGCAGCAAAGTCGTTGGTAGATCAACTGTTGCGGGTAGCTAAGGAGGAGGATGACAAACCTTACTTGCATATTCCTGCCGTGAAAGCGATAAGCTACCTGGCACGCACCTTCCCGGCGAGGGAGTGTAGAGTTATCAGACCTATGGTGAAGCAATTGGGTCACAAGGATCCTTATGTGGCCGTAGAGGCTGCAATGGCACTGCAAAAGTTTGCTCGACATCCCTCCTTCCTTTCCCTTGCTCTGCCTAAGGAAAATGCTATTGCCTCTTCTTTTTTATCCTCTAGAGTACCTACCTAAAGCTCTTCCTCTCTATCCTATCAGAGTGCCTCAAGGTTATAGTGCATGTTCTACCGAGAGAAGGTTATACCACCTTTCCCGAGAGAGAGTTGGATAATTCAAACAACTCTGTCTAGCCTGATTATAGTTGGAGAAGATTGGGCGGCTGAAGGTTAGAAAGTGACCTGAACTGAACACCCCCTCTCTGTTGTTGCTGCTAGCGTCTGCCCTCTGGCTGGAGGAGCAGTTAGCCACCCTTCCCCTCAAATATGTGAGCAAATCAGTCAACGGCCTGCATGATCCTGGCGTTAGAAAAGCTTAGGTACTCTCTTAGTTCTTAAGATCAGGTATAAGCGTATATTTATGTTTATGCCAGGCTTTCACAATCTAGTCTACCAGCCTATCATAGATAATATTTACCCATATGGTTGCTCGATACGACCTTGTAGGAGTTGGATTATGCTCAGATGCTCCAGAAGTAATTGAATTGTGGATGTGATATCAAGATAAATTATAGGAAAGGAGTCACAGTCACATGTGTTTAAATTAGAGTTTATTCACCAATAGTACTTAACATACCAATAAAAAAAAAATACAACATTGATATGTTTCTACAGCACGTCATGGTTATGCTTTGCATTGCCTTGGAGAAAAGGATTCGTACGCGTCTCTGTAAATCTCATATTATAGAAGGAACTGAGCAGAACCATAATCTCATCTTATAAAAGGAACGGAGTAGAACCAAGAAATTTCAGGAATGCAATCTGTGTTTGGTTTATACTACACTCACTGAGATATGGATTCTTACCAGGGCTGTTATAAAATCGCTCTGTCCCCTCCTCCTTCAAGCCATGAAGAAAAGAGAAAATGGAGGAAGACTACAACCCTTCTTTGCTGGGATAGCTTTGGCGGAATGATGTTGTTCCCAAAAAAAAACATGTCTACTTGGAGATAGCTTTGGCGGAATGATGCGGTTCCCTGAGAAAACGTGTCTACTTGCAAATAACATGTGTGCTTCTTCCTGACTTTTCACATGGTAAGTATCTGGTAGAACACTACAAGAGAAGAGTATCCAAGTAAAATATTGTGAATACTAACTAGGACAGATAAATATGGGGATTAGCTGCACATTGCTGTAGTGGAAATATACATTCACACTACAATGTATATTCCCTGATGGGATGGGATGGGATGCGTTAATACGTAGAATAAATAACATGAGAGAAATCAATTGAATTTGATTTGTCTCGTGAAAGGTTTTTATTTGCAATTCTTTAAAGTTTCTTATAAATCGTGACATTTCAGATCAGAAAATTGGAGGCCTTCGTTGTTCTTCTTGTATTTACAACGTTTGATTGTTTCCTTAGAGAGCTGGCATATGCAAAGCCTAATTCCAAAGAGGTCGTAAATGGAGTGTTCATTCCTCAATTAAAAAGGAATGGAGCAACTCGTCCTGCCATCTCCCTTCTTGGAGATATATAATTTGACTTACAGAAGTTGTTGAAAGTTTTCTCGAACTTGCATGGAATTCTATATAATTTTTCAATAGAGTTTTTTCACCAACCATGGCTTCAATCTATATGTGATGGTGTCAATTACCCATGTCCAGGCACAATCTATTTCTTCACTCTGCCTTGGTTCTATCGCGGAAAGTAACTCCCCCTGCTTATGGAATTAATGTAAGGACTCTTCAATAGTTTAAAGAGTTTTGAAACCAGAGATATGTTAATATTTCAATGATTAAATCCAACGAGTATGAGAAGATTCAGAAGCTGTTTATTTTGCAGTCAACGAGCAGATATTTGCTAATAAAAGCTCTATTTATTTAAGTATAAAATCTAATCCCTATTTTACTGTGCTTCAACATGTTCTAGGGGATTGCAGCTCTAAGATAAACTTAACAAATAGAAAAATCTTCTGATCAACTATTACTTTTCATTTTAAAATTCCATAAAATTAATCCAAGCATTAACTGTGCCTACATAAAGGAGAAGCCTTTTAAACATTGAAGTCTTCTTTATTACAAGTGCGTCTTCTTTTTTACAGAGCAAGAAGAACAAAACTGATGAATATGTTTTATGGATAGAATATGTGTTTCATGTTGAAGGATAAGGAAGTAAGTACGATTGTGTAAATAGAATATATGTTCCAGGTTTAAACCAACTGCTATATGAACGAATGAGGGATGAATAAACTTTATGAATTACAGAAAGAAAAAACTTCATTAATTACATTAAAAAGATACGAGTATGAGGTTTATAATTTTATTAAGTTTATAAGTTTTTATAAATTTATTAAGTTAATAAATTTTATTTTTTTTCGAAATATTTATATTTTCAAAAAGGTAATAGTAGAATGTAATTTGGTGAGATTTTCATTACACAAACTTTTCAGAAATGATGTTATCATTACTCTTGAAGAGGATTACTCATAACTTTTCTATATTCTCTAAATTTATTTTGTCATTTTACGAATATCTTTCATTGTAATTACTTAGTATAGAGTTTCAAATAACTAATACAAACTATGTCAACTATTATTTGTAATAATAATATAATATAATAATAATAATATAATTTTAATATAATAATATAGTTAAACCTTAAATTGTAATATGTCAAATATTATTTGTAATTTAATATAATTTTAATAAAATCTTTTATGTTTATGTCTGGTGCATTTGTTCTGCCACATTTCCTGACACAATAAGATGACAGAAAGGGGTGAAAGCTCCCTCTTATTGGAATGCAGTCACGTACGAGATGAAAAGCTCTTGATTGCGTCGATAGCCCTTTGAACCCCCACTGCATCTATGGGACCAAATCTCACACGAAGAGACTAGACGAGATAGAGGTACGAGCATGGATGTGGAATCATCGCATCCAAAAGCTTCTCGAACATGGGTATCGGGCAAATGCATCCCACAGACAACAACACCACCAAAATATGTCATCAAATCAACCAGGGTAGGCGAGCATACCCAGTTCATGAGGGATCATGCACTCATTTGCAAATTTCTTGGACTTTGGCCATTGGAACGGGGCCTAGCACGCTAGATGAAAACCTGGTGAACTCTGAAAAGAGACTATCAACTCCAGCTAAGTTCCAAAGGATTTTTCACAGTGATATTCTACAACTTGGAAGACAAAGACCACATCTTTGAAAGCGGACCATATTTCTACAACTTAGCGGGCCTGTACTTACGCTTCTGAACAGATCGCTTCAGCCCTAAAAAATAAAAATTTGCCTACGCCCCAGTATGGATCTGACTGTACTCCCTGCCTCAAGAGTTCTGGCTAGAAGAGATACTTGTGGGCATAGGAAACACACTTGGTAAGCATGTCAAGTCCTCAAAAGCCACCAAGCAAAGGAAATACACATCTTATGCAAGAATCTGTGTCTATATGGATATATCAAAAGCCTTACCAAGTTCGGTCACACTGGAATACCAGGATGAGGAATGGGCACAGACTATAGACTATGAACACATACCATTTCGTTGCAGGAAATGTCATGAACATGGGCACCTTTTCAGGGACTTCCCCCTTAATGCCCCAGCCAAACCATTAATGGAGGAGAAAATGAAAGATGGGGTCACATAGGTCCAGAATCACAAAAAGAAAACACAGAAGAAACCCTATCAAGGAGGGGGGCGGAAAAATTCCAACGCCAACTCCTTTGATGCCCTCAATCATCTTCCAGAGGTAGAAGAGATAGAAAACCCACATCTCTTAGCAGAAATGGGAAACAACAAAAGCAAGGAGAAGTAACAGCAACAACCACGCACATAGCAGATAATCAATCCATAATCTCAAGCCCCATTGAACCCAGGAAAGAGCCCAACGATGGAAGAGGATACAATAATGGAGTTGAATGAGTAGGAGTTGGCAAACATAGTTCTAGATAAGCTAGAAGAAGCGCTAAACAAGAAAGATCTCCAAACCATCCCTGATGATCAACTCAGAAAATTCCACAAGGTCTTCCTAGACACTACAGCTGGAGCCACTTCCAGGCTAGGTATAGGTGTTGATCCAAACCTAGATCCCAGGAAAATCCCCAAGG
Source organism: Picea sitchensis (assembly GCA_010110895.2). Classification (NCBI taxonomy): domain Eukaryota; kingdom Viridiplantae; phylum Streptophyta; class Pinopsida; order Pinales; family Pinaceae; genus Picea; species Picea sitchensis. Next base: position 61,806 of record SNQJ01S0013174.1, read on the forward strand.
AAAACAAAAGATGAGGATGAAAATCTGTTCAACAATTGATAAAGGAGGCAAGTAACTACATGATCAACTTGGGACAAATCCAGCGTCTCTCGGAAAGTTCCTTCTCTCACTCCCCCAACTATTAATAATGAAAATCATCACATGGAACATTAGAGGCTTAAATGGAAGATCCAAGCAAAGGATTCTTCGAAACTGTTTAAAAGTTGAAGACCCAAACATCCTATTACTACAAGAGACGAAATGTGTTGGACAAACAACGAAGGACATATTCAAAAGATGTTGGAGACAAATCAACTGTTACCATCTGGACTCAAAAGGAGTAGCAGGACTCGTCGTTCTTTGGAATCCAACCACGGTGATAATGGATCAAGCACTCTCTACGACAAATGCTAGAACTGCTCACTACTGAGCAATAGGATTTGATGAAGATAGAATTATCACTAATGCTTATGGCCCTCAAAGCATCCAAGGGAAATATTTTTTCCTTCGAATCATGTCCTATCTAGGATCACTTGTTGGGAAAAAACACCAGATATTCAGAGGAGACCTTAACATCATTCTCACTCTTGAGGAAAAAATAGGAGGGAAGAAACACCTGCAGTAGGACAACTCAAAACTCCAGGAACTCATAGACAATATCAAACTGGTCAACATTGAAACAAGAAATGTCACCTTCCCCTAGTCTAATAGGAGATTTGTCCCCCAACAAATTGCAAGCAGATTGGATCGCTTCCTAATCTCGGAAACCCTTCTGCTAGAAGGATCAATGGTTGAAGCCATCATTCTCCCAAAAGCAGGATCAGACCATTGGCCAATGCAACTATGGATAGATATGATAGCCACTCCAAAGTTCAAATCCTTCAAGTTCGAAATTTTTGGTATCCCACCCAAATTTTAAGGAATTATCCCAACTATGGTGGGAAAATGCAGAGATCCATCATGGAACTAGAATGTACAAATTCCAACAAAGGCTAAAAAAATTCAAGCACCAGTTGCACCAATGGAACAAAGAATCATTTGCAAACATCTTTCATGACCAAAAATCACTAGAACAGAAACTTGAAGATATTTAGAAGAGGAACATCCAAACAAGTCATATAGATGCCCAACAACAACAGGAAGAGGATACCCTCAAAACACAGTTGGAAGAAAGATACAAGCAGGAAGAAATATTATTGAAGCATAAATCCCGTGTTCAATGGCTCAAAGAGGGGGATAAAAAAATCCAAATTCTTCCACAGGTCCATGATCCACAATTGCTTCATCAATCACATTACAAAGCTGGAAGACAACCAAGGTAACACCTTCTTAACCCATGGGGAAATAGCAAATGAGCTGCGGGACTATTACAAGGATCTACTCTCAGAACCCCTCACAGATAGGACTCCAACAATTGACATGATCACTCAGAACATCCCCACCTCAATCTCCTTAGAACAAAATGTGGCCCATATCGCAAGCTGAAGTAGATCAAGCAGTGCAAGATCTCCCCAAGGGAAAAGCTCTAGGCCCAAATGGCTTCACCACCGATCTCTTCCACCACTGTTGGCCTATGCTACGTGAAGAAGTATGGCTAGTCATCGAGGAATCCAGGATATCTGGTAAAGTCCTTCCAACACTAAATGCCACTTTCCTCACTCTCATACCCAAGGAAGAAAGAGTCACCAATCCAAAGAACTTCAGGCCAATAACGCTCTGCAATGTGATCTACAAAATCATCTCCAAAGTCATAGCTCTAAGGAAAAAACCCATTCTCCCTTTCATCATCTCCAAAGAACAGTCTGGATATGTAGAAGGCAGGAAAATAATGGACAACGTTAGTCTGGTCCACGAAACCATCCATTCTCTCAAAAGCACTTGTGCCCCAGGTATGTTACTCAAACTGGACCTCTCAAAATCTTTTGATAAACTAAGTTGGAAATACATGAAAGCCCTTTTGGAAGCTTTTGGCTTCAAATATGATTGGATCTCCTGGATATTGAACCTCACCTCATCAACCTTTTTTTCAATCCTGGCCAACAATGTTCCTTCCTGTAACACCTTGTTTCCCCCAGTTTGTAATTATAACTATATAGGCCAGGGAACTATGGAAAACTCAAAGGTGTGAATGTTTGATTTGATGGACCTTTGTATAAAAGGTCGATGAATGTAAATTATATTATTTTAATAGAAAATGGATATGTGTTGCATCACTGTTGGAAAGGGGATGTGCTAAGAAGAGACCATGAATGCTATGAAAAGGTGGCGGAGGGGACCCAGAATGGTTGTGTTAACCTCCACCGAACTAGTACCTTTGTTGGATTGAATTGCTCAAGATCAGAACAACCCTCTGACGCATGAATGAATTTCAGTTAGGCTGGTAGGTGGGAAGACCTCCTCAAGAGTTAATGAGGGGATCAGGAAGATCGCCCATCTGTAAGGCTTCCAAACCTAACCACGGACTGGGAATTCGAACCACACACAATCTTGCCGAGGAAGGCAAGAAAGGAAGCGTGGTGGGGGTAGAGGGAGGCCTGGGAAGAGTGAAGAGATGAGAGTCAAAGATCTCGGGTCCAAGGAAGGACTAAGAACTAGGGAAGTGAGTTCTGATCCCAGAAAATAGAGACCGAGCTGGGAGAAGGAGAGTAACCTTCGTCCCCATCTATTTCTGAGTCCGTAGAAGGAGAGTAACCTTCGTTCCCATCTATTTCTGTGTTGGGAGAAGGAAAATAACCTTTGTCCCTAACTTTTGTTGAGATGGAAGAAAGAGATTGAATCTCAAAGCATCGTGGTCTAAGCTCGAGGGGTGGCCAGTGATAAATCCATTGGGAGTGAGTGAGCCTATGGTTGGGTAGAAACGGACACCCCTTTTAGCAGTCACATCATGCCTTATAGTTCTGATAAGTGTTTCCATGCCTTGTGCTTTGAACTGGAAATAATGGTTGCATGTGTGTATTTATATGTCTATAAATGGTTTCTGTATTAAATGATTAAGTTATGAGTATACATTTATTCCATTGAGAACATATACTTCTATTTGATTTTCCATATGCTCTCGTTCAATCCTCAGAGGCACTTTATCCAGGGAATTACATCATCGTTCCAGATTCGGAGCATGCCTCTTGACATAGCTACTGTTTGGTAACCTCACGATTCCACCTTGCCTTGGCTCAAAGATTAAAGTTCTGTGAGTTAGGAAGGAGTTCCCTTCAGACTAGTAGTCTAGGAGACTTTGAACTCGAGCCTAAGTCCCTAACCAAAAACTCAACTAAGAGCGGGGATTACAACCCAAGATTTATCTGAAGATCCACATGACCTGGGTCTAGGAACTGTTGGAACACATGTAATTTTTCAAGTGCTCCTTTTATCAAAAGGTTGGAGATGCCTACTTTCTAAAAAGAAAAGAGATACACATGAGCCTTAAAAAAGTCAGATTTCGGGATTTCATAGATATTACGGTTATACATATCAAAGCGCTCAATGTCCCGACACGCGAAATAACGAAGGTGTTTTAAGTTAATCATGATTATAAAACCGTTAAGCATGGATTATCACTTTTAATACAACATGATTTCTCATTTCGGGAGTCACACCTTGAACGCCCTTCGATTTCCCGACGTGTGAAGTTGCGAAATCAACTTAAAATAAATCTAGTTAATCATAAGAATAATGTTAATTGAGCCATAGTTAACCGTTATCGCGATCTTGCGACTCAACGGTTTTTACCTCGAAGAAACATGTTTGTAACCTTGATACCCAAGGTCATGAATTTTGTTAATTGATCATGGTTAATTAAAAACCTAAGTCTAATCACAGTTACTCAAGCAAATCGCAATATCATAGATTCAGGGTTCATGATCAAAGGCTAGGAGTAAAATCATTCGAGACTGCGAACGCTGAGAAAGGGATTAACGACTAATCACACTTAATTAAAGGATTAAACTGGATAAATCAATACCTTCATAATTTTTAACTCGTACAGCTTATGGACAAATATTTAAACGTTTCTGCAATCTTTCCAAGTCTCGAATTATCAAACTTTTATGGCATTTATAAGAAAATTAATGAAATGATTGATAGTAAGATCCTATTTTATCTCCAAATATTTCTATTAAATGATTTAAATGCTTTGTCAGCAAGGACTCGCACAGACTTGAGTGCTCAAAATGGAAGGTTTTCCGTCATTTTTTTTAAATTTTCTTCTAGTCTTCATAGAGCTGGTTTACCGAGATAACCTTTGTCCGTGTTTTCATTTTCTGTGACAGGAGACCTAATCGCAAGGTTCTATATCATGGCTCCATAGAAAACGCCCAAGACAACTGGCGAGAATTCAGGCCAAGGTTCAAATATTATTTCTGATACCTCTCCTAGAAGCATCAACACTGTCAAAACATGGACACGTGTCTCCAACATTTTGCAATTCGAGCTGATAAATTGTCCAGAGGATTCCAGCGATAATGAAAAAGACGACTTATCCAGAAAATACAAAGTTGTCGCTCAGTCAGAGATACACAAGATAGTAGCAAGGTCGCATCTCTTTCCCTATCATGATATGATCAAATGGGTGTTGGACCATGTAGATATCCCGACTAGGACGATATTCAACGAGCATAAAGTGGCAATTGGGACATTCAGGCCAGAGCATCTACAGGCAATGTAGAAGTTGTCTCCCACACCAAGCTTTACTCACAACGTTGAATTCTTAGAGGGTTTCAAAAAGAAAGAATGTGAGCAATTTGGGAAAATATTATCCGACCTGATCAAAGACTGGTGTTCGCACCCAGTGAAATATAGAGCCGATTCCAATGGAATTTATTCAATCTCATCATTAAAGCCTCAATTCATGTATATAGAGATGATGGTTTGTAGACAGTATGGGAAGGAGAACACTACTCACTTCTTTCTCCCATGGGTACCACTTATTCACATAGTAGCTGAGGGATTCTCTTTCGATTAGGCCAAATTGTTGTCAGATAGTCTGGCTAGTCGGATTACAGAATATCAAGCACAAAAGGCGAGCATGAAAGTATCTTAATTTTTCATGTCTTCTTACATTATGGATGCTATTTTCTTCATGAAACCTTTCCCATTAATGAGTTGGTGCTGGACTCCAAATAATGCAGAGCCTATTCATGTGTACCACTCAAAACTCTGGGAAGATAAAGCCAAAGAATTCGTCTATGAGATTTTCAATTGGGTAATGGTACCAATGCATGTATCTATCTTCAGTCATCCGCCTTCCAGGATTTTAGATTAATTCATGGCCAACCTAAGCAGCATGGAAGATTGGTATATAGAAGCAAAGTTTTTGTATCGTAGGGTTTTTGGCAGCTCTGTTCCCCCATATGCACTGTCGCTATTCTTGCCAGATAAGCTAGTGTGTCCCGAGATCGCCAGGCAAACTGTGATCGATGGGATAAGAAAAGAGCTCAAAAGAGTTCAGAAGAAGGTATGGCCACCCTTCCCCATTCACATTGGTACATATTCTTTATTAGATTTTGGTCATGCCAAAGCAGAGGCTGCAACCTTGGAGGAAATGAAATTAGTAGACATTGAGTTTAAGAAAAAAGACCCTAATAAGGCTGTGAGTAATCACATGGTGAGTTGTGGTCTAAAAATATATGAGCACGAAGACTCACCTCATGATGAATTCTTCCGAGGAGTGAGGTCCTACTCAGAAGTCTTAAGTCGGATTCAAGCTCTACTGCCCGGAGATATGGTCGATTTCTATAAATTCCAGGAGCATTGGAGAAGTTTCCTCCCCAAAGTTTTACATTGCAAAACCTAAAAACCTCCAGGTACACAACAAGCATAATTTAAAGGTTCAACGGACACAAACCCTATCAAACAAGATACTCGAGAAAAGACAGAAGAAATCGAGACCTCGAATCAGGAAGCCGAGATCCCCAATCAAGAAGAAGGAAACACAGAGATAGTTACACCAGGTAAACAAGCCAAAGGTCAAGCAGAGATACCCACAAATGGGGTAGGTGACACATTGTTTCTTACATCAAGCGAGCCGGCCACAGACGCTACCATGAAACAATCATACAAGGAAATCAACAGCCCCATCGCATCTGTCACACCCTTACAATTTACAAAGGGGAACCCCAACACAGAGATAATATTCAAAGAAGATCTAACACCTATCTCTATAGAATAATTTCCTCTTAACGCCTTCTTTTTTAGCAAGAAAAGGAAGGCCTTGGTGAAGCAAGAGACATACAAAAGAGCAGGCGCAATAGTTAAAAAATACAAAATTTTAACAGATGGAGAAGCCCTGGAAGAGGAAGAATTCACCGATGATATAACAGGAACATTGGGGTCTTATGCAACAACCAACCAATATTCGGTTGGAACCTTGAAGGCACGGTTGAAACAAAAGAACACGTTAATCGAAAAATTGCAGGCTCAGGTAGTAGCAATAGACGTGAATGCCAAGACTGAGGCAAACAAAGATATCGAGCAAACCTGAGTAGCTAATCAATAGGAAATCAAACAACTCAAATCCGATCTCAAGTAGATGCATCAGTCGTCACAAATAATCCAAACACAGGTAAATCAATAGGAGGAGTTAATAAAACAATTGAAAGCTAAATTAATTTCTACTGAAAGCCAGGTCATAGACATAACGATATTCCAATCCCAAGCCACGAAAATACGAAAGAAGGTAGAAGTGGCTCAACAGGATCTACTTGCTAAAGTAGAAACCATCCAGAATCATTTTCAGACAATAGAAAAAGTGTTAAAGGATATCTCCTTGAGAGAAAGAGAAGCGGAGGTGGCTCAGGTTTCTTTCCAAGAGGCTGTTATAACAACAACTAAAGAAGAAATGGTCATTAGTTCCAGATTGTCCATTCCAGAGAAAACCAGAGGTAACATCTTGTTGAAGGCGTGGGAGCATAATATATCTGAGAATAGAAAAAAGGATAAATAGATGAGAGATGCTTGTGAAGAAACATTCGGCTTGATAAATAAAAAATTGTTAGATCTCGATAAAGAAATTAGTGCTAGAACACTAGGCAAAATTGACATAGCTAAACATTTGCTTGACATCAAGGAAAATGTGGAAAAAGAACAAGTTGAATTATCCCAGATAAGTCAGGTCGATATTGTCCAAGTGGATAAATGGTTAATAAATCCAAGCTTACAATTATGGTCCATCATCACAGAAGACCGACAAGTAGGGAAAAGATTGCCATAGTTGGCAAAGAATTGTTACACTTTCGAGGCGAACAACCAAACATAACCTTCCAAGTTGATAACCTAGTTGATAGAAAGGTGTGTCACTTGTATTAAGCAAGGGAAATGACAGACTTTTGGAGGCAAATAGTAACAGATGTTTATTCCATCTTATTTTTGGAGCTAGAGAGCAAAGAAAAGAAGATGCCCTACCCGCATGGAGGAAGACAAGGGACCAGGAAGTGAAACGCTTCATTTTTTCATTTGTAACCGAAAATTTTAGAATGATTAGAATTTGAAGCATTTTTATCTTGTATAAATATACATTTTGAAAATAGAACAAAGGATTTTTTCTTTTAGCCGGATTGTAATAGAGAAATTTTTCCTTTGCTAGAATTAATATAAGAGCGATTGAAGACTCCATATTCCGTCAAGACTGAGTTATGTGTTTCCTTTGTTATTTCGTATATAGCATCATTTCCTTTATGTATCTTTGATGAATGCTTAGCTGCAATTTAGTACAACCTCTACTATGGTGATCAACTATTTTAGTCATCTAATCATTTACAACTTTTCCTCTATATCGACTATCAGCAGGTACAAGACCTATGAATTACTTAGATTTCTATATCTTATGCTTCATTAAAGTTTCTCTTGTCTATTTTCTTCTTCTGCCGCGAGGTGAGATTCTTATTTGATGGATGCCTCACATTGTTTGACAACTTTATGTTTTCTTTCGTTTCATGCATGATTTTCAAGGTTAACTCAGATACGGAAAACGACCTTTGATTTTGTTATACGATTAATTCGAAGTTTTGGGAATTTTTCTCATACAATCTAAAATAGAATCAACAACCTAAAAAGCAACATCCCTTAAATTTATGTTCCTCCATGACTTTTCCTACTACAATACAACCCAATATCGAACCCAGTCTCATAGATCAAACCAACATCGCTTTAAACCTATTTGACACCATCCTGAAAATTTCCACCACCCGGGTCGAACTCGAACATTCATGGGCAACCATTGAATGGGACATAAGCATTTAGGAACAATTGGAAGCTAGACATAGACAACTCAGAAATCAACCTTAGCTTCTTTTCCTAAAGTTGTTTTCTTCCTTGTTTATCATTTACCCTCTTTTCGGATGCCTAGAATCTATACTTTATAGCCTTAAGTACAACCTCTGGAACAACATCTTTTTTGGCATTGTTGCAGGGGACGGAGATACAAAATCATTTTCCCTGGGAGAACGACATTTTCAAGTTTCTACTCTTTGATAGTGAACAAAGAGTGAACACCTTCTAAAGGATAAGTTTTTATTATTCACTTGGAGACTCCATGTTTAAGTAAGCTAGCATCTGGTCGAAGGAATACCAGACAAAACCCAGATGGTAAACAGACCACGCCTGTTTCTGATCCCGAAAAAATACTAAAAACAAGAGGTTCCCTTAAGCCAAATGTTGTGGTCTACCAGCTTAGGCACACACAACCTAAGGCTAAGATTCCATTTGAAATGGTAACTTTGCAAGAATCTCCCACCAAAACCCTTTTCGGAGAAACGTCGACCAAGATAGTTGAGGCCAAAACCTTGAAACCAAATTTAGCTTTCCCGGAAATTAAATTTGAAACTCATACGAATACCTCTGTTGTAAATGAAAGTGAGAATCCCTCAGTAAATCTCACGTCGATTGATATCCCACCAACTCTTCAGTTGGATTTCTCGATCTCCCAGAGTCTCAAAGAGTATACCATATACTCAGATTCCACGCCTGCGGGTTCTCCCATTTACATCTCTTGCAAATCAGAGGAACCTAGCCCTCGTATCCCGTTCCCCTGTTTTTCAGTTTTCTCGTCTCCCGAGGAAGCTAAAGATTTGTTATACATCTTCCAAAACCCTCTGTACAACTTACCGATTTCCTCTCCTAGAATATCTATGGCGGTTGTCGGAGGAGGAGGAGGGGGCGCTTCCGGAGATTTCCTCTCCTAGGGAACATCTATGGCGGCTGGCCTGAGGAGGAGGAGGGGCGCCTCCTGAGGGAGGAGGAGGTGGCTGCTGCAGAGGGAGGAGGGGAGGCAAGGGTCACCCCCACCCCCGATTTTCGGGCCAAAGTACTTACACGCCTCAAAGTAGCTGCCATATACGCTCCTCTGGTCCTCCCAGTACCTCTTCATGATCTACCTGAAAACTACATGAAAAACCTACCTAAGTTTACAAGGGAAGGAGACCTAACCGCGACTGAGCATATAAATTTCTTTGATGATTTCGCAGATATCCTAGGTATCGAACATGAAGACATGTATGTATTCACGGTTGTTTTTCCAAACTTTTGAGGGATAGGTGAGAACCTGATTTCGAAGTTTGCCCGCATGTTTGATATTATCTTACGATGCTCTAGAAATCTCTTTTCTCATACAATGGGGTGAAAGAAAAGATCACTTATACTATTTAACCGAGTTTGGGGCATTAAAAAAGAAGAGTTCAGAAATTTTTATCGAATTCATACAAAATTTTAATGAATTATATAATAAAATCCCAGTCGAAGTTAAACCGTCCCAACCTGCAGCCAAGGTAATCTTTGCAGGAGCCTTCGAACCCAATTTCACATTACTATTAAGAGAAAGAAGAGGGGTTGACCTAACCCGAATGAAAGATGATGTCATAGAGATTGAAACAAAGATGATGGCTTATCTAAAATTAAAAACAAAAATAGAAACGGGAAACAAAGAGACCAGACATTTTAGAGAACAAGCGGGACCCTCAACATCTGGGAGGTCCTTAGATAACAAAATGGATGATATGGATAGGATAATAAAAGAGCTATCAAATAAAATTTCAAAGATGGAGTTAGATCAATCCAAAATAGATCAATTCATTAAGAGAGATTTCAGAAGAAACCCAAATCCTCAGATACAACAAAGATAGATTAAAAATGAAGATCAAAAAGTTCAAACTCCTTTAAAAATTGAAAATTTCATAGGAGGGAATGATATGCAAGAATTTGAGGATCTAGAAGAGGATGTGAACAATTTGGGTGATGATTGTATACAACCACATTTGACTAAGGAATATTATGAGAGGTCTCTGAACACAAAAAAGCCGTCAAATAAAGATAGCAACATAAATAATACAAATGATTCTATATATCAGGGAATAGCCGATACTATAATGGTCGAGCTCCAACATAAGTACAATCTAAGGCCTAAAAATAAATCTATATCGACTACCCAACCAAAAAAAATCCTACCAAGAGATGAAACATACGAGCCCGCTCCCAAAGACATCGAGATACATAATACCAAAATAAAAGGAGTGGACTCACAGAATACCAAAATAAAGGAGGTTGAGATCCAAGCTGGGAAAACTAAGGTAGATGGAACACACACGTCGGAAACAAAAATAACTGAAAATAAAGGAATGCAAACAAATAAGTTAGAAAAGAAGGAGACCGAAGCTTCAACCAAAGAAACAGATAAACTTGTGGGAGGCTTCAGCCTAGAAAATGAGATAAATAAGATCAAGATACCAATACCCTTGTTCGAATTGGCAAAGAATCCTGCATACCAAAAGTGAATAACCAAAATGATATATTTTTCGGATTTGGAGAGTTAGTCTAATGTGATAAATTTGGAAGATGATAAGCCTAATATAACTTTTGGTCCACAATTTGAAGGTTCCATGGATATTGTCGCCCCCTTCTACATTACACTAAACATGCATGATCGTCTACTGCATAATTGCATGCTGGATTCTGGAGCCTCACATAACATGATGCCCAAGTCTATTATGGACAGACCAGGCTCGAAATCACTAGGCCATATGGGGATTTGTATTCTTTCGATTCAAGGAGAGTTAAGTGTATGGGCATGATAAAAAATTTAGTGGTAACTCTTGCATAGGTTCTGGTAAAAAATGTTCTAATGGATGTAGTTATCGTTGATATACCTTTGAAGTATGGTTTGCTATTATCTAGGTCTTGGGGAGCCAAGCTTGGAGGATCTCTTCAGCTAGACATGACCTACACCACGATTCCTGTTTTTGGCGGACGATTCACTCGGTTATACAGGGAAACACGGTTGGCATATACATTAAGTGATCCACATAATCCTAATAATTACCCTGTTTATGTCACTGATCAAGACCTAGGAAATTGTATTTTATCTTTGATGATGGTGTAAATAGTGGTACAAAAGAAAATTATATAGAGGAAAATAAATCAAAAAAGATAGATGAAAATGTGTATAGCACTGGAATTTGGAAAATGTTTTTTGATGGCACTTTTTCATGTGAAGGAGCCGGTGTAGGATTACTTTTTGCAGCACCTAAAAATGAATTTGTTATCCCCTTTTCTTACATACTACAGTGGGACATAGATTACACAAACAATGTATGTGAGTATGAAGCCATAGTCTTGGGGTTGGAAGCTACCAAGAAACTGGACATAAAGAACTTGGAAGTCTATGGATATGCAGAATTAATTGTGAAGCAAGTGAATCAACAATATTAGGCCAAACACCCAAGATTGAGATCTTATAGGAATTGTGCCTAGGATTTGATGGAAAATTTCTTCTCATTGGTTAAGGTTCGTTACATTCCCCGTATAGAAAATCTACGAGCTGATTTATTAGCCAAAGAAGCCTCACCTTTTTCACCCCCTACAACTTTCAAACTAAAGTATCACATAGAGGTGAGGCACAGACCCTCCATACCGAACAATATACAACACTGGTAGGTGTTTGAAGATGACGAACATATCAGAAAATTCCTTGAAATGGTGGATGATTTCGTCGAAACTAACATTGACCAAGAAAACCAAAACGACCATTCGTGGATTATGCAAGAGGGGGAGGATCCTCAAGATCTCTAAGAAAAGATCGCGAATCATCGCATGTTAGTATTAAAAAACAATCATATCCCTAAAGGACTAATCCCTCTAGAAAGACTGTTTGAACAAAATGAAATGCCCTTAAAATCTACTTTGCATCCTCAACCAGAAGATGTTGAAGATTGTGACATAGGGACCAAAGAGGAGCCTAGAATAGTAAAAATATCAAAGTATCTTCCTCCTTATATGAAAGGTAAGTATGCATAGTTACTCGAGCAGTATAAAGACGTGTTTGCTTGGTCTTATGACGAGCTGAGAACTTATGCCACCACTATGATCAAACACAAGATACCCTTAAAGCCCAGTGTTAAACCTTTCAGAAAGAAACTTAGGCAAATCAATCCCATATTATTGCCCATGGTAAAAAAGGAGGTTAAAAAGATTTTGGACGCAAAAATAATTGTACCATTGAGATACTCTGACTGGGTAGCTAACCTGGTCTCGGTTAGGAAGAAGAGTGGAGAGATCAGATTGTGTGTAGATTTTAGAAATCTAAATAAATCCTCTCTCAAAGATAATTATCCACTACCCAAAATGGATCACATTCTAGAAAAGGTGGTTGGGGAAAATAGAATGTCAATGATCAATGAGTTTTTTCAGTTACAATCAGATTGCTGTCAACGAGCATGATAAAGAAAAAACAACCTTCACCACCCCTTGGGGCACATTTATGTATGACAAAATGCCTTTTGGTTTAATGAATGCAGGTGCTACCTTCCAGTGTGTTATGGATATCGCCTTCGTTGGCGAAAGAGATAAATTTGTGGTTATTTATCTTGATGATTTGATCGTTTTTTCTAAATCTGATGAGGACCATCTGATACATCTCATGCAAACGTTCGAGAAATGTCGCAAATTTGGTTTGTCTTTAAATCCCAAGAAGTCTCACTTTACGATGCAAGAAGACAAACTATTGGGCCATATTGTGTCTCGAGACGGAATTAAAATCGATCCTAAAAGGGTCGAAGCCATAGACACTATAAATATTCCTAGAAATGTAAAGGAAATTCAATCATTTTTAGAAAAAATATTTTTTTGAGAATATTTATCCCGAACTTTGCTAAAATCGTGAAATTGATCACAGATATGTTGAAGAAGAAAAACGAAGTCAAATGGACGGTCAAAGCTAAAGCGTCGTTTGCACGTATCAAGAAATTTATAGGTGAAGCGCCTGTGTTGGCCAACCCTGATTATTTAAAAGAGTTTCGAATTTTCTCATTTGCCTCCGAACACACAATTGTGACAATACTCCTCCAGAAGAATGAAGAGGGTTTCAAGCAACCAATAGCATTCTTCAGTAAAAGTCTTAGAGACGCAGAATTGAAATATGATATAATGGAAAAGAAGGCATATGCTATGGTGAAGGCGCTGAAGGCTTTCAGAACCTACGTGTTACACTCCAAGGTAATTGCATATGTGCCCACCAGTTCTGTAAAAGATATATTGGTTCAACCCGACAGTGATGGGAAGAGGGGTTTGTGGCTTGCTAAAATTCAAGAATTTGATCTAGAGGTGAAACCTACGAAGCTCGTAAAAGGACAGGGTTTGGCTAATCTCTTAGCTGAATCAAATTTCAGAGCCCTCAGAATAAATGGCCTGCAATAATACAAAGGAGGTGTGGACATAGATGAATTCGATGACCAAATAGCGGCAACCAAAATCGAAGAGAAGTGTGCCTCATTGGGTTGGTATAAATACTTAGTATCTTACCTTGTGACCCTGAAGTGCCCAAGTGATTTGTCTCCATCTAAGACCAGGACACTAAAATTGCATGCGGTAAAGTACTATATATCCGAAATCCAATCGTATTGGAAAGACCCTCTAGGATTTCTACTGGTTTGTTTAGTAGAATCAGAAACATAAAAGGTCATAAAAAAATTTCACGAAGGAGTATGCGGAGGACATCACGTGTGGAAAGAAAAAACTTATAAAATCCCGAGGGCAGGATATTACTAGCCTAAACTGTTCTCAGATGTCAACGCCAAAGTCAGAGACTATAACTCTTGCCAATTGTTCGCAAGCAAGAAGAAACTCCCAGCATTACCTTTGGTCCCGGTTAGAATGGAAGCCCCATTTCAACAATGGGGGTTGGATTTTATAGGAGAAATTAACCCACATTCCAGCGCTCAACACAAATGGATTATGACCGCTACAGATTATTTCACCAAATGGGTGGAAGCTAATCTGACTAGAAAAGAGATATATTCAGTGGTGATAGATTTCCTGGAAGAAAACATATTATCTAGATTTGGTTGTCCTCAAAAAATAGTTACAAATAATGCCCAGGCATTCAAATCTATGGAAATGGTCAACTTTTGCCAAAAATACAATATTATATTGGGTCATTCTACGACATACTACCCCCAAGGCAATGGGCTCACCGAATCATCAAATAAAATCTTAATTACCATAATCAAGAAATTGTTGAATGAAAACAAAAAATCTTGGCATGTGCATTTGAAGTACACCTTCTGGGAGAATCGGATAGGCATCAAGAAATTGATTGGAACTTTTCCATTTCAAATGGTATACGGGACCAACATAGTGTTACCCATAAATTTGGCCCTACCCATGATGAAACTTTGGGAGGATGAGCAAGGAGAACCGAACTGCATCACAAGAAGAATAAATCAGTTGATTGAAGTTTAGAAAAATAGAATGGAAGTGGACGAAAGACTGTAGAAATATCAACACAAAATGAAATCACTATTCAATCATAAGGCTAAAGACAGGGAATTCCTCCCTGGTGATTTGGTTTTTAAATGGGATGCTAGGAGGCAAGACTTGGCAAAACATGGCAAATTTGATCATATCTGGTATTGACCATTCAAAGTCACAGCTTCTGAAGGGAAGAACTCATTTATGTTAGAAAACTTGGATGGTAAAATATTTAACGCCCCTATCAATGGGCATTATCTGAAACACTATATGCAATAAATGATTTCCAAAATTCCACTGTATATACCAGTTTGTGTTTTCTATTTTTGTAGCTTTTCGGTAAGTTTTACTTTCATCGCAAATAAAATAGGTTAGTGATCTCCTAGAAGTAGGGATATGAGATATTCAACACATTGAATTCCATAAATCTTAAAACCCAGACACTCTTCATGTTGTTTTCTTACAGGATTCCGGTTTACAGCCCAAACATCAAAAATAAGAAAACAGATGGTCATGTATTGGGAAATCGATTCGCTCGAAACAGGTGATAAAAGATAAATTACTAAGATGAGAACGAAATGGTAAGGCAAAGGTATGAATTCCCAAAATATCTAGATTTCAAATGAATGCCACTTAGGTGCAAAAATGGTCTCATGAGCACGAACATATTCACTCGATGTCTTATCAAAATAACAAATTTTTACTATGGATTCTAAAAAGTTCCCCTAGATAAGATAAAAATAATTAAAATAAGAAGAAGAAGTAAAGCATCCTCAAATAAAAAAGTTCCAAGAGTTAGGATTGCGTTATAATGCTTGTGCTTATGAAATCCGAAACCTTCTCTGTCACTATCTTCCAAATCTTTGGTTTTTTCCCCCGTGAATCTAGAGGCCTTCCCATGGCCTCCACAGAGGGAGAAGAGGTTACACTTTATCTCTGAAAGACAAAACATGATTTTCTTTTAAAAAAAAGGGGGGGCAGGTCCTCATAGCTCCTTAGCTCTTACTGAACTAAGTTATGCATAGGCTAATCCTAACTCTCTTAGTTATTTCAACAAGTTTTAATGATTAGTCTTGCTCAAAAGAAGGCCCCTAGAAATAAATTCTCCCATAAGTTTTCCTGCAGACTAAGATATCTTGAAGGTCAAAGGAAAAATGATCCAGAGTAATCAAAGTGAGTTAACAGACCTCTGTTGCAATTTTATACACATATATCACCCCTGGTATACTCTTTACTAATTGATTGCCCCCACTTCATGTCAAAGAAAAATAGAATACAGATGGTGGAAGGAAATTCAAAAAATTGATTGCCCCCATCTAGTCCAAGAAGAGATGATGAAAGGAAATTCATAAAATGATTACCCTCATCTCGACATTTAAATGCAAAGTTACAACTTGAAGTGGTGAAAGGAAATTCAATAAAGGGAATCATATAACTTCACCGAGGTACTAAATAGGCTCGTTGGCAGTGAAGCAATGTCTAGGATATATGTAAAGTTGTTATACATGAATTATACTGTACTCTGGTAATTAGTTTTCTTTGAAACCTGATCTAAATCCCAAGTTCATGCAGGACTCCCTGATTAAAAACGTTGAAATTACTTCACCTTGATGCAAGCAAAATCAACAGAACCTGTTAAAATTCTTAAGGTTGTTTTGATTATCTTAAGCAGACCCGAACTCAATGGTAGGGTAGACGAATTCATCGAATGGACTAAAGTTGAGATTGGAAGGCGATTGAGTTTTGAAAGATTTCAGGGGATAAAGATGAAATCTCCAATTCTCTCTATACCCTTTTCTGAACAAGTTTTGCACAAGAAAACTAATGACTCCATTTACCCAATAAAGGCACTTGGTATACTGTTCTTCTCGTCCCGCAAGGAGACGAGATCCCTAGTTGGAGCCTATGTTGGAACACACGTAATTTTTCAAGTACTCCTTTTATCAAAAGGTTGGAGCTACCTACTTTCTAAATAGAAAAGCGATACACATGAGCCTTAAAAAAGTCGAATTTCAGGATTTCGTAGATATTACGGTTATACATATAAAATCTCTCATTGTCCTAACACGCGGAATAGTGAAGTTGTTTTAAGTTAATCATGATTATCAAACCGTTAAGCAGGGATTATCACTTTTAATATAATGTGCTTTCGCGTTTCAGGAGTCACACCTCGAACACCCTTTGATTTCCCGACGTGCGAAGTTGCGAAATGAACTTAAAATAAATCTGGTTAATCACAAGAATAATATTAATTAAGACATAGTTAATCGTTATTGCGATCTCGTGAATCGATGTTTTTTACATTGAAGCAACATGTTTGTAACCCCGATACCCGAGGTCACAAATTTTGTTAATTGATCATGGTTAATTAAAAACCTAAGTCTAATCACAGTTAATCAACCAAATCGCAATATCACAGATTCAAGGTTTATGATCAAAGGCTAAGAGTAAAATCATCCAAGAATGAAAATGTCGAGAAATGGATTAGGACTAATCACACTTAATTAAAGGATTAAACTGGATAAATCAATACCTTAAATAATTTTTAACCTGTACAACTTACGGACAAAGAATTAAATGTTTCTGTAATCTTCCCAAGTCTCGAATTATCAAACTTTTACGACATTTATAAGAAAATTAATGAAATGATTGATAGTAAGATCCTGTTTTATCTCCAAATATTTCTATTAAATGATTTAAATGCTCTATCAGCAAGGACTTGCACAGACTTGAGTGCTCAAAATGGAAGGTTTTTCGTCATTTTTTATTTTATTTTCTTCTAGTCTTCACAGAGATAGTTTACCAAGATAAACTTTGTCTGTGTTTTCATTTTCTGTGACAGGAGACCTAATCGCAAGGTTCTATATCATGGCTCCGCAGAAAACACCCAAGACAACTTGCGAGAATTCAGGCCAAGGTTCAGATATTATTTCTAATACCTCGCCTACAAGCATCAACACTGTCAAAACATGGACACATGTATCCAATGTTTTGCAATTTGAGCTGATAAATTGTCCAGACGATTCCAGCGATAATGAAAAAGAAGACTTATCCATCAAATACAAAGTTGTCGCTCAGTCAAAGATACACAAGATAGTTGCAAGGCCGCGGCTCTTTCCCTATTATGATATGATCAAATGGGCGCTGGACCATGTAGATATCCTGACTAGGACGATATTCAACGAGCAGAAGGTGGCAATTGGGACATTCATGCCAGAGCATCTACAAGAAATGTTCAAGTTGTCTCCCACACCAAGATTTACTCACAACACCAAATTCTTAGAGGGTTTCAAAAAGGAAGAATGTGAGCAATTTGGGAAAGCTTATCCGACCTGATCAAAGACTAGTGTTCGCACCCAGGGAAATTCAGAGTCGATTCCAATGGAATTTATTCAATCTCATCATTAGAGCCGCAATTCATGTATATAGCGATGATGGTTTGTAGACTGTATGGGAAGGATGACACCGCTCACTTATTTCTCCCATGGGTACTACTTATTCACACAATAGATGAAGGATTCTCTTTCGACTGGGCCAAATTGTTTTCAGATAGTCTGGCCAGTCAGATTACAGAATATCGAGCACAAAAGGTGAGCGGGAAAGTATCTTCATTTTTCATGTTTGCTTACATTATGGATGCTATTTGCTTCATGACACCTTTCCCATTAATGAGCTAGTGTTGGACTCCAAATAATGCAGAGCCTATTCATGTGTACCACTCGAAACTTTGGGAAGATAAAGCCAAAGAATCCGTCTATGAGATTTTCAATTGGGTAATGGTACCAATGGATGTCTCTATCTTCAGCCATCCACCTCCCAGGATTTCAGATAAAATCATGGCCAACCCAAGCTGTGTGGAAAATTGGTATATAGAAGCAGAGTTTTCGTATCTTAGGGTTTTTGGCAGCTCTGTTCCCCCATATGCCCTACCGTTATTCTTTCCAGATAAGCTAATGTGTCGCAAGATCGCCAGGCAAACTGTGCTCAGTGGGATAAGAAAATATCTCAAAGGAGTTCAGAAGAAGGTATGGCCACCCTTCCCCATTCACATTGGTACATATTCTTTATTAGATTTCGGTCATGCCAAAGCGGAGGCCGCGACCTTGGAGGAAATGAAATTAGTAGATATTGAGTTTAAGAAACACGAACTTAATAAGGTTATGAGTAATCACATGGAGAGTTGTGGTCTAAAAAGATATGAGCATGAAGACTCACCTCATGATGAATTCTTCCAAGGAGTGAGGTCCTACTCAGAATTCTTAAGTCAGATTCAAGCTCTGTTGCCCGGAGATATGCTCGATTTATATAAATTCCAGGAGCATCGGAGAAGTTGCCTCCCCAAATTTTTACAAGGAAAAACATCAAAACCTCCAGGTACACAGCAAGCACAAGCTAAAGGTTCAATGGACAAAAACACTAGTAAACAGGAGACTCGGGAAAATACAGAAGAAACCGTGACCTCGAATCAGGAAGTCGAGATCCCCAATCAAGAAGAAGGAAACCCAGAGATAGTTACACTAGGTAAACAAGTCAAATTTCAAGAAGAGATACCCCCGAACGAGGTATGTGACACACCGTTTCTTACATCAAGTGAGCCGGCCATAGACACTACCATGAAACAATCATACAAGTAAATCGACAGCCCCATCGCATCCGTCACACCCTTACAATTTACAAAGGGGAACCCCGACACAAAGATAATATTCAAAGAAGATATAACACCTATCTCTGTAGAAGAATTGCCTCCTAATGTCTTCTTTTTTAGCAAGAAAAGGAAGGCCATGGTGAAGTAAGGGACATACCAAAGAGCGGGCGTAGCAGTTAAAAAATACAAAATTTTAACAAATGGAGAAGCCCTGGAAGAGGAAGAATTCACCGATGAGATAGCAGGAACATTGGGGGCTTATGAAACAACCAACCAATATTCAGTTGGAACCTTTAAGGCATGGTTGAAATAAAAGAACCTATTAATCGGCAAATTGCAGGCTCAGGTAGCAACAGTAGAGGTGAATGCCAAGAATGAGGCAAACAAAGATCTCAAGCAAGATAGAGTAGTTGATCAATAGGAAATCGAAAAACTCAAATCCGATCTCGAGTAGATGCATCAGTCATCACAAATAAGACAAACACAGGTAAATCAACAGGAGGAGTTAATAAAACAATTGTAAGCTAAATTAATTTTTGCTGAAAGCCAGGTCATAGACATAACAGTATTCCAATCCCAAGCCACAAAAATACGAAAGAAGGTAGAATTGGCTCAACATGATCTACTTTCTAAATTAGAAACCATCCAGAATCATTTTCAGAAAATAGAACAAGCGCTAAAGGATATCTCCTTGAGAGAAAGAGAAGCGAAGGTGGCTCGGGTTGCTTTAGAGGAGGCTATTATAGCAACAACTAAAGAAGAAATGGTCATTAGTTCCAGATTGTCCATTCTAGAGCAAACCAAAGGTAACATCTTATAGAAGGCATGGGAGCATAATATATCTGAGAATATAAAAAAGGCTAAAGAGATGAGAGATGCTTGTGAATAAACATTCAGCTTGATAAATAAAAATTTGTTAGATCTCGATAAAGAAAGTACTGTTGGAACATTGGGCAAAATTGACATAGCCAAACATCTGCTTGACATCAAGGAAAATGTGGGAAAAGAATAAGTTGAATTATCCCAGATAAGTCAGGTCGATATTGTCCAAGTGGATAAATGGTTAATAAATCCAAGCTTACAATTGTGGTCCATCATCACAGAAGACCGACAAGTAGGGAAAAGATTGCCACAATTGGCAAAGAATTGTTACACTTTTGAGGAAAACAACCAAACATAACCTTCCAACTTGATATCCTAGTTGATAGAAAGGTGTGTCACTTGTATTAAGCAAGTGAAAGGGCAGACTTCTGGAGGCAAATAGTAACAGATGTTTATTCCATCCTATTTTTGGAGCTAGAGAGCAAAGAAAAGAATATGCCCTACCCACATGGAGGAAGACAAGGGACCAGGAAGTGAAACACTTCATTTTTTCATTTGTCACCGAAACTTCTAGAATGATTAGAATTTGAAGCATTTTTATCTTGTATAAATATACATTTTGGAAATAGAACAAGGGATTTTTTCTTTTGGTCGGATTGTAACAGAGAAATTTTTCCTTTGCCATAATTAATACAAGAGAAATTGAAGACTCCATACTCCGTCAAGACTGAGTTATGTGTTTCCTTTGTTATTTCGTATTTAGCATCATTTCCTTTATGTATCTTTGATGAATTCTTAGCTACAATTTAGTACAACCTCTATTGTGGTGATCAATTGTTTTAGTCATCTAATCATTTACATATTTTCCTCTGTATCGACTATCAACAGGTACACGACCTGTGAATTACTTAGATTTCTATATCTTATGCTTCATTAAAGTTTCTCTTGTATATTTTCTTCTTCTATCGCAAGGTGAGATTCTTCTTTGATGGATGCCTCACATTGTTCAACAACTTTATGTTTTCTTTCGTTTCATGCATGATTTTCAAGGTTAACTCAGATATGGAAAATGACTTTTGATTTTGTTATATGATTAATTCGAAGTTTTTTGAATTTTTCTCATACAATCTAAAATAGAATCAACAACCTAAAAAGCAACATCCCTTAAATTTATGTTCCTCCATGACTGTGCCTGCTACAAGATAGCCCAATATCAAACTTGGTCTCACTGATCAAACCAACATCGCTTTAAACATGTTTGACACCATCCTGAAAACTGCCACCACCCGGGTCGAACTCGAACATTCATAGGCAGCCATTGAACGACACATAAGCATTCAGGAACAATTGGAAGCTAGACATAGACAACTCAGAAATCAGCCTTATCTTATTTTCCTAAAGTTGTTTTCTTCCTTGTTTATCATTTACCCTCTTTTCAGATGCCTAGACTCTATACTTTATAGCCTTAAGTACAGACTCTGGAACAACAGGAAACCTGCACAAAAAGAAGTTATCTCATGAAGGTCTCAGAACCTTGGAGCTCGAAGCTCTGAGATGTCAAATTGTATGATAGTCAAGTTACCCGTACCACCGATGACTTAATAATATGATAGTGAAGTTGGAAGTGAATCATTTAACGGGAGGAGAGGCCATCATGGTTGTCAAATAGACTCGAACACTCGTTGGGGTTAATGAATCAAACACTAGCCGCTCGACTAAATATATGGTTGGGAGTCATTGCGGAGCATGAAGGTGAAGGTAGTGGACACGCTAGTTTTCATCCCATAATTCACTAATGTCGTTGATATCGTCGGTCTGGAAGATGGATGACTCTGGTTCAACCAAGTTGGGTGAGTATTTTCCAGTTTGTGGAGGGTGAGCTCTCTAATACAAAGCATGCATGTTGGGGTCCCGCAATTGTTGTGAACCGTCTATCAGTGGACACATCGGTATTGGTCTTATCACGACCACCAGACCTTGAAAAATTACAAGAGGGATTGTCATGAGCCCTTAGGAAATCCGCAGAGTATCGGAGTCCTTCGGTATCGTCGGTCTGAGAGAATCGAAAATACCAAAAGAGATAACATTTTCAAGAACAAAGGCGAGACCCAAGATAGCCCAACTCACAGGAGAAACGAGGGATGAGGCCTTTGAAAATCCACAAAACTCTTCCAAGTTGGAAGAAGTCATAAGCTCAGGAGGAGGTGCAAAATCAGCTGTCAGATCGGTTGTGGGGAGAAGCCTAGACCATTAGATCAACATCCAGGGAAGTAGAGAAGAACCATTGGGAAGGAACATATCCTAACCATCGGATCTGAGCGCAAAGGGACGATAGTCGTCCGATCTAAGGTAAAGTGCACAAGTTTTCACCTTTGAGTGCACATGAGGGTTGACTGGGCAAAGTCCTAAAGTCCCAAAGTGAATTGGGGTCGTTCATCGCCAAGAGGGACAGGTGGTGCAAGATCCACAACTCCTGAGAAAGAATTCATGGTCAAGGAGAGAGTGAAATCATCGGAGACCAGAAATAGGTCATGGCCATTGATCGTCAGGAGGGGTATATGTCAATATATTAGAGTCTTCAGGTGAATGCACTTAGGAATAAACGAGTGCATAAAAGATTGAAACTTCTGAAGCCTAAATATCCGAAGAGCCGAAGTAGATCCTGACCATTGATCTCCATGAGACACGTGTCAAAAGATCAGTAACTCCAGAGGAATCACTTCGAGAGTTTCAGTTGAGAGTTTAAACTCTCGAAGACCAGAGAGCCGGAGAGCTGAAATGAATCTAAACCGTCAGATCTAGAGGACAGGTGGCATGAATCTGTGCACTTCAGGTAAAGACCCAAAGTAATTCTCAACCATCCAATTCAAGGGGGACACATGACAGAAATCTGCATACTGCGAGGGAAAGTGAAGTTTGAGAAGTGAAAGGTCTGAAGCCCAAAGACCCAAAATGAATCTGGATCATCAGAGCCAAAGAGCACGTGGTGACAGATCATGAACTCCGGATGAAAACTTTCCAGGAGAACACAAAAGAGGAGAGTTTGAAATCGTCGAAGTCTAAACCGCTGAAGCGGACGAGAATCGTCGAATTGAGGTGGATGGGTGGCGCCCAATCTAGAACTCCAGGTATGGAATACTTTGGAGGAAAGTAGAGGGTGAAAGCACTGAAGTCCTGAAGTAAAATCTTGATCATTGATCGAGAAGGGAGATGAGGGTCATTGATTTGGTATTGGTTGAAAAGTGTCGAAGTCCCGAAGAGGACCAGGACCATTGATTTGGAAGAGGATGCGTGGAAAACGATCTGCCACTCTAGGAGAAATCACTCCGGAAGAAAGAGGAGGTAATGAACAAGAACTCTTGAAGGTCGAAGATTCAAAGTTCATATGAACCGTTCATTTGTGAGGGACAGGTGTCATTAGATCTTCCACTCCAGGATATAGCCACTGCAAAGAAAGTAAGCTTTGAGAGTTGAAAACTCTGAACGACGAAGTCCCGAAGAAAATCACGTCTGTTGATTTAAAAAGGGGCCAGATCTGAGCCGTCAATTCAGAAGTACCGTCAATATCATGAGATCAAAGGTCATGTTGAATTGCGGGGATAGAAAGTTCTCAGACTTTAAAGGTTGGAGGGTGGGACGCAATCAGAACCATGGTATTGAGAAAGAGACCCGTGTTGGCTCGCGGTGGATTGTGGGGAGAAAAGTAGTTGGAGTCAAACCACCTTTGTTCATGCTCGCAATCATGTTATTGGCACTCAGTCATAACCCGCGGTCATATACGATGGTCGTCAAAGAAAAGGGGGCTAGTTCCCTGAATTTCCAAATTAGAGATCGTGGAGAGTGGATTTGTTTCCGAAAGGAGAACAAAATTTTTGCACCCCACCGTGGGTGTGTGAAAAATTGGTATCACAACATAGTTACAACACTTGGCCTGCTTAGGCTCATGGACGAGTTGCTCAAAAACCATAAGTAGAGTACTTTTAAGAGTGATGCCCTATCTTGCCTCCTTCTTAAAGAGTCTGGTTAAAATTTTTATTGAGGAAAAGAATGAAACATTCTACTATGTGTGTACATTTAAGGAATTTGAACCGTGTATCGTTCATAAATTGTTAGCTAACAATAAGTGTTTTTGTCAGCACTCGAGCAGTCAGTAAACCACGAGAAAAATTCAAGACTAAAGGATGGTGACGTGTCATGAAGTGGGGGATGGCTACCACAATAGAGATGAAGAATTTGACGAAAGGAGGGCGGTGGAAACCCCTCCGGATCTGGCTGAAACTGTAAGGAGCCTCAGGGATGAATTACAGAGTTGCAAGTCTGACAACGAGAGGCTGATAAAGGAGCAAGAAAAACAAACAAAAATTAACATAGTCTTGCTGCAGAGCTTATCTGAAATACAGAGGCAACTGCAGCATGAACCCACAACCAGTCATATGGACTGATGACATGAGAAGAGAATTCAAAGTCCACCTGAGATCCGAAAACATGACCACACTAGGATAAGTACCTCGAAGAAGGCCCAACCTGGAGGCAAGGGACACTCATAGGCAGAGTCCTCTGGAAAGAAAGCTGGCAACTCCGAAGGATCTTCTAGTAGCAGAGCGAGCTCACATTCTCAAAGGGAATAAAGGAAATGAAAGCGTTCCAAAAATCATGATACTGAAGAGTTCAAGAAAGCCAAACCACCCTCTTTCGAGGGAGAGATTAAGAAGGGAGAAGATTCTGAAGTTTGGATGCTTGGTTTAAATAATTACTTCAGAGTCCATGAATACTCTGAAAACTTGAAGGCTCGAATAACCATCTTCAACCTGAATGGAAAGGCTTCCATTTGGTGGGAAGACCTTAGGAATGTGAAAGGAGTCCATGAGAAGGACTTGTCATAGAAAAAAATTGAGAAATACTTCAGGAAGCAGTATCCGTCAGAGAAATACATGGATGCGAAGACTAAGGAATTTTGTGAACTCAAGTTGGGGCAGCTCACCATAGATGGATATGTCAATAAATTTCTTGAGCTACTGAGGTATGTACCCTACATAAAAGATGAAAAGGTAAAAATGCAGCGATTCATTAGTGGATTGCCTCAGACCTATTGGGACATGATTGAGTTTGACAAATCAAATACCTTAGAATAAACCATTCAGAAGGTGAGATATTGTTATGAATAGTTTAGGAATAAGGCAGGGCCTCATGAAGACTGGAAGAAGAGGAGTAGTTCGGGATTCAAGAAGAAGGGATTTAAATCCTCAAGATTTTAATAATTATGGAAAGGGTTCTAGGATGATCCTTCCTACTAGAAGTGTGTATCATCAAAATTTCCCCTCTCAAAGTGGAAATAAACCTTTTAAGACAGTCCCAAGAAAGATCGATAACCTAAAGAAAGAACCCTTAAAATGTTGGGGTTGTGTAGAAGATCATTGGTTGAGGGACTATCCACACAAACAACAGAACAATAAGAGGGTCTACAATATCCAAGAAGCTACCACCATCAATGATGTGGCTAGGAGCATGCCACGAATCTATGCAAGCTTGGACGATAATCAATCCAACCACCAAGATTCAGTAGTGGAGCTGTAAGGTATGATCGCCAACCGTCTAGTTTCTATTTTAATTGACCCTAGTTCTAATTTGAGTTACGTGGCACCTCAGACTATTGATAAGTGAAAAATGCAACCAGTTAGACATGTTAAGCCGTGGTTGGTATGACTAGCCACTGGGACCAGAAGGAAAGTGGTAGAGGTCATACCAGCTGGCCAATTCATCATGGGTGGATTGCCCACCCGAGCGACCCTTAACATACTTCCCCTAGGGTCTTATGACTTGTTGATTGGTATGGACAGGTTGGTTTCTTATAAAACTAAGTTGGACTGTTACCATAAAACTTTAGGATTTTTAAATGAAGAAGGGGGAAAGATAACCCTCCAAGGGATTTAGAAGCCTATCTCATTAAGACAAATATCAGCTCTTCAAATGAAAAAGTATTGCAGAAAGGGATGTCCTCTATACGCAATACAGGTGTTGGAATATGTTGAGGATGACAAACCAAACCTAACAGACCACCCCATATTAAGAGAATACAAGGGTGTATTCCTAGAAGAGGTACCAGGTCTACCTCTAAGAAGGGATATTGACTTCTTGATAGAACTTGCACTAGGAGTGGTGCCAACATCTAGAACGCCATATAGGATGAGTACGCCAGAACTGGTTGAGCTCAAGTTACAACTAAAAGAGATGATGGACAAAGGCTACATATGACCTAGTGTATCTCCATGGGGAGCTCCCATCTTGTTTGTGAAAAATAAAGATGGCACAGTCTGACTGTGCCTAGATTACAGAAAACTTAATAAGACAACCATAAAGAACAAGTACCCCTTACCAAAAATCGATGACTTGTTCGACCAATTGGGAGGCTCTTCCATATTCTCGAAGACCGACTTAAGGTCTAGATACCATCAAGTCTAGATTAAGGATGAATACATCCACAAAACAACCTTCAAGATGAGGTATGGTTACTATGAGTTTGTGGTGGTGCCATTTGGGTTAACCAATGCCCCCACCACTTTTATGTGCTTGATGAATAATGTACTCAGCAAATTTATGGACAAATTTGTATTGTTCTTCATTGATGATATCCTAATCTACTCCAAGAACATAGAAGAGTACGAAGAACATCTTAGACTCGTACTTCAAGTACTAAGAGATCATCATCTCTACGCTAAGTTTAGCAAGTGCGACTTCTTTCAAAATCAAGTCCATTACTTAGGCCATGTCATTTCTAAGGAAGGGGTGCCAGTGGACCCTGATAAGATCATATCTATTATGAAATGGCCTACCCCAAAGGATGTATTCGATATCAGATCCTTCATGGGATTAACAGAATACTATAGAAGGTTCATAAAAGGGTTTTCCAAGATTGGTTGTCCAATCACTGCCCTTCAGAAAAAGGGGGTTAAATTCATTTGGACATCAAAATGTGAAGAAAGATTTAATGAACTAAAATACCTCCCGACCCATGCACCCGTGAAGAAGATTGCAGACCCGGATAATAATTTCCTTCTGTGTACAAATGTCTGCAAGGAAGGACTCGGAGGAGTCCTTATGCAAGAGGGATGTGTAATTTGCTATGTGTCCAGGAAATTAAATGAGTATGAGATCAATTATGTGATCCATGACCTAGAGTTGGCTTCCATAGTACATGCTTTAAAAATGTGGAGGCACTACCTCTTGGGTAGGAAATTTGTGCTTATGACAGACCATTGTGGGTTGAGGCACCTATTTGATCAACCAAAACTTAATGCTAGAAAAGCTAGGTGGATGGATCTCCTTAGTGAGTTTGATTTCGAAATCAAACACATCAAAGGAAAGGAAAATAGGGTGGCTGGTGCCCTTAGCATAAGTATAAAAATGATTCATCTGGTAGCGGTAAAAACCTGGGAAACAGATGTCAAGGAAAGAGTCAAGAATGCACAAGAAACATATGCATTCTTCAATATTGTGACCTCATACCTAAGGAAAGAGCCTATGTGGATAAATTATGAACGCTACCAGATGGTCGAGGAAGGCTTGCTGACTTACAAAAACAGATTGTATATTCCAAACTGTGATGACTTGAAGAGTTTCATAATGGATGAACTACACAAGAGACCATATACTAGTCACCCAAGATATCAAAAAATGATAACAACCACTAGGAAACAATTCTATTGGCGTGGATTGAAGAAATACATAGCTAACTATATAGCTAGGTGCCTAGAATGCCAACAATTAAGGCAGAACACCGACATCCTGCAGGATTGTTGCAGCCCCTACCAATCCCAGAATGGAAATGGGAAACCATCTCCATGGATTTCATCACCAGATTACCAAAGTCGACCAAGCAAAATGATGCCATCATGGTCGTGGTGGAAAAATTGAGTAAGTCTGCTCATTTCTTCCCTATCAAGTCAACTTGCAAGGCAATAGATATTGCTAACATCTTCATGAACGAGATATTCATACTGCATGGCATGCCCAAGGAAATTGTATCTGACAGAGACACAAAATTTACTTCAAGTTTTTGGAAATCCCTAATGGCTGGTCTTGAGACTAAATTGTTGTTTAGCACAACCTATCACCCTCAAACCGATGGGCAGGCAGAAAGAGTGAACCAAATAGTAGAAGACATGCTAATGATGCATGTAATGCATCAGCCTAAGAAGTGGGAAGACTACCTACCATTGGTAGAGTTTGCCTACAACAACGGTTATCAGGAATCCTTGAAGATGAGCCCTTTTGAAGCCCTCTATGGTAGACAGTGAAAGATTCCAATCAGCGAGAGTGATCCAGTGGATAGAATTACAATCAGACCCGACATGCTGAAAAAATGGAACAACAAGTGATACATATAAGGTAAAATTTGAAGATTTCTCAGGATAGACAGAAAAGTTACGTCGACAGAAAGAGAACTCCCAGAGAGTTCAAGACAGGAGACCATGTATATCTCAGAGTTAGAACCAGGAAGAGTTCCCTACGAATGGGAGCCTATGCCAAACTGACACCTCGGTGTTGTGGACCCTTTGAAGTCTTAGATAAAGTGGGACTTGTAGCCTATAGGCTAGCACTTCCTCCCAAAGTAAAAGCACGTAATGTTTTCCATGTTTCATTATTGAAGAAATATGTACCTGATTTTGATCATATAATTGACTATTCTTTGATCCGGGTGGAGTCAGAGGGAGAATTCCTACCATAACCTTAATGCATACTAGATAGGAAGGAAACCTCACTCAGGAACCTAACCATTGCATAGGTCAAGGTGCAGTAGAAACACTTTGGCCCAGATGAGGCTACATGGGAATTGGAGGATGCCATGAGACATGCATATCCAATTTTGTTTACTCATGTATGTACATATTCGATTGACAGATAGAAAATCAAGGACAATGTTCCTTTAAGGGGGAGGGAATTGTAACACCATGTTTCCCCCAGTTTGTAATTATAACTATATTGACCAAGGAACTATGGCAAACTCAAAGGTGTGAATTTTTTATTTGATGGACCTTTGTATAAAAGGTCGATGAATGTAAATTATGTTATTTTAATAGAAACTGGATATGTGTTGCATGACTGTTGGAAATGGGATGTGCTAAGAAGAGACCACAAATGTTATGAAAAGGTGGTGGAGGGGACCTATAATGGTTGTGGTAACCTCCACTGAACCAGTAACTTTCGTGGATTGAATTTCTCATGAACAGAACAACCCTCTGACCCAGGAATGAATTTCAGTCAGGATGGTAGGTGAGAAGACCTCCTCAAGATTTAATGAAGAGATGGGGAAGATCGCCCATCCGTAAGGCTTCCAGAACTGACCACTGACTGGGAATTCGATCCACACACAATATTGATAAAGAAGGAAATAAAGGAAGCTTGGTGGGGGTAGAGGGAGGCCTACGAAGAGTGCAGAGATGAGAGTCGAAGCTCCCGGGTCCAAGGAAGGACTGAGAACAAGGGAAGTCATTTCTAATCCCAGAAAATAGAGAACAAGCTAAGAGAAGGAGAGTAACCTTCTTCCCCATCTATTTCTGAGTCAGGAGAAGGAGATTAACCTTCGTTCCCATCTATTTTTGTGTTGGGAGAAGGAGAGTAACCTTCGTCCCTAACTTTCATTGAGATGGAAGAAAGAGATTGAATCTCAAATCATCGTGGTCTAAGTTCGGGGGGTGGCCAATGATAAGTCCATTGGGAGTGACTGAGCCTATGGTTGGGTGGAAACGAGCACCCCTTTCAGCAGTCACATCATGCCTTATAGTTCTGATAATTGTTTTCATGCCTTGTGCTTTGAATTGGAAATAATGGTTTCATGTGTGTATTTATATGTATATAAATGGTTTCTGTATTAAATGATTAAGTTATGAGTATACATTAGTTCCATTGAGAACATATACTTCTGTTTGATTTTCCATATGCTCTCGTTCAATCCTCAGAGGTGCTTTCTTCAGGAAATTAGATCACCGTTCTAGAGTCGGAGAAAATAACATCTGTTGATTTAAAAAGGGACCAAATATGAGCCATCAATTCAGAAGTACCGTCAATATCATGAGATCAAAGTTCATGTTGAATTGCGGGGATATAAAGTTCTCAGACTTTAAAGGTTAGAGGGTGGGCCACAATCGGAACCATGGTATTGAGAAATAGGCATGTGGTGGCTCGTGGTGGATCATGGGGAGAAAATAAGTTGCACTCAAACCACCTTTGTCTGCCCCCGCAATCACGTGATTGGTGCTTGGTCATAACCCACGGTCATATACGATGGTCGTCAAAGAAAAGGGGGCTAGTTCCCCGACTTTCCAAATTAGAGATCGTGGAGAGTGGTTTTTTTCGAAAGGAGAACAAAATTTTTACACCCCACCGTGGGTGTGTGACACCTCCCAACTGTTCACCCTAACCCATGGTATAAGACAAGGAGACCCATTATCCCCCTTCCTTTTTGTTATAATGGTTGAAGGCCTTGGCTGCTACATCAAATATTCCATCTAGAATGGCTCACTTCAAGACCTTAATCTTCATGGCCTCCAACTAGCAACCTCGCACAACCAATTTGTTGATGAAACCATGCTCCTAAACACCCCCACTACCTAGGAAGTTGGTAAGTTGAGAACCATTCTCAATGACTTGAGCGAAGCTTCGGGAATCTCCTTCAAACTGGACAAATATCAAGTCTTCTTCTTCAACACGCCTCCAATAGTCCAACATGATATCTCTCGTTTGCTAAATATACCAATTTTCTCCCTACCTTCTCAATACTTGGGACTCCCACTCTCAGACTCGGCCACTCACAACATCTCCTGGGATTCCCTTATTCTCTCAATCTCCAACCTCCTTAGCAACTGAAATTTCTGCTCCCTCAACCTTCAAGCTAGAATCACTCTTTTAAAATTTGTGCTTCAAGCCATCCCAACCTATATTTTATTGGCCCTTGTTGCACCCCAGTCTGTCATAAAATGAATAAGAAACATCCAAAGGAATTTCCTCTGGCATGGCCACGATCCAAACAAAAAGTGGGCCCTAGTGAGATGGGAAAAAAGTTGCAAGCCCAAATCTATGGGAGGTCTGGGCCTATGAGATCTAGGCAAACTAAACATCACAATGGGCGTGAAAACTTGGTGGTGATGGCTCAAATAGCCATCAGATCTCTGGTCCCAACTCTGGAAACAGAAATATTCCCCAAACATTCTTCAAGATCACCTAATTCCAATGCGGGATAAGGTCCATGGATCCAACATCTGGAATGTTGCATGGAAAAATCGCCCATTAGTATGAGAACAAGCCTTTTGGGAAATCGGAAATGGTTAGAGTGCACTCTTCTAGATAAACTCTTGGCAGCAGGTGCCCCCCTTGTAGAATGAGGATAATCTAAAATCATACACATATCACATTCAATATATCCCATCCCTCAAAGTGGCAGATATTTGGGAAAACACCTCCATTAGCCTCCCCTTGGCACAAATGGAAAGAGACTGCTCAGGATCTCCATGTGGTAGAAGATTGTAACTTACAACATTGGAAAGAAATGATCCAACAAAGGAAAATATGGATTAAAACAAACCCAAAAATCCTTCAATGGGGGTATACTCCCAATGGAAACTTCACACTCAAAGAAGGCTACAACTTGCAAGAAAACTTCCAAAACAATAAAAAAGAGCTTATATGGACAACAATCTGGAAATCTAAACTCTGGCCAAAAATCGCCACCTTTTTATGGCTAATGGTTCAAAACAAAATCTTAACTTGGGACAACCTCAGGAGAAGAGGCTTCATAGGATGCTCAATCTACCACTTGTGTCAGTAGTAGGAAGAAACCCTGAAACACCTCCTAAATCACTGTTGTTGGCCCTCGACCAAGTTTTGGAGAAACTTGGTCATGTTTGACCATTTTTGGGACTTCGACAGACTGGTTGAAGACGAAGCGCGCATGCGAAGCGGAGATTGTAGGATCTTTCCCCCTTTTACGGGATTTTTGGGTTTAGGGTTTATGTAACGGGTATGGGATCATCTAGGCCAATGGGTTTACCCATGATTAGGCCCCATTTGTAATGTATCAATAGATATCTAGGCGATGTAAGAAATAGACCTAGTAGGGCGATGGATTAGTGCTAATGTTGGCTATGTGCAAGAAGATGTGTTAAGGCTTGCCGAGCTAAGTGCAAGTGTTGTGTAAGTGCTTTGTCCATAGATTGTGTAAAATCTTGGTGCTTGGACCTAACTCGGGGAAGGAGGATATGGTGAGGTTTGCACAGATCTCTTGTCCTATGAGGAGTTGGCTTTGTGTCTTTGTGCTTGTAAGAAGATTGGAAGAAGCTAATAAAAGAGGAGAAGAGTAGGTGGATGTAGCCCCACGATGGGGGTGAACCATGTATATCCTGTGTTGTGGTTGCTTTGTGCGATATGGTTGATATGTTATTGATGTGATTTATGCTTAGTGTTGTAATCTTTATGTATGTTTGCATATGATGTAGTATCTTAGTGCTTAACAATATGAATGAAGGTTAGCTCTATTATGATGTTATGTGCTGAATAGTTAGATGTGCTTAGGCCTTGATGAATACTGCGTTGTTCTATAATTAGGGTTTTTACTTGTGATGTGAATAAAGGTCAAAGACTAAAGAATGTTAATTGCTAAGTGCTCTTTTAAGTATTGTGACCATAGATATGTGTCCCCATCTAGGTTGTAGACACTTGAGTCCTACAACCCCCCTGCCTCTACCTCGAGTGAGACTTCATCTTCTTCGCAGGTGTTGTCGAAAGGGTCGATAGTTAGGGTTTTGTTGGTGCGTTGCTGAAGCATTGAACCCTGGCTCTGCCCCTGTGCCAACAAGTGGTTCCATTGCTGGGACCTGAAACTGTGGTTGTTGGGAGATGAAGAAAAGAGAAAGCTATGTGCGTAGATCTGTTGTTGTAGTGCGCAATATTCTGCTGACTTGTGAATCTCTGTGCTAAGAAGGGAGTCGGATCTAAAGAAAAGAGGTAATATTTTAAAGCTTTGTGCTATGATAAAGGTAAGATAAGTGGAAATGTTTTCTTCGAAAGTATGGATCTAGGTATGATTGATAGATTTTGTCCTAGTCCAAAAACTAGGGCACAACTAGAAGAGAGAAGAATTGATATGAATAGATCTAATAGAAATAATGAAAGATATGTTATTCCTATGCATAGAAAGAATTTTTGGACTAACAAGTGGATGCAAGATCCTAGAAAGAATGTTTTGCAGGTTCATCACTATGATCCTAGTGCACAGTACAGGAAAGGTTGGGGATCGTTTAAGAGGAAGAGAGGATTGACTCTTTGTTATAGTTTCAAAAGATCGAGACTTCTTGCTAAGGAATGCCCTGGTACAGGTCCTATTTGTCTTTGTTGTAAATTTGTTGGTCATGAGGTTTTAGATTGTCCTAGAATGATTTCTATAGTTGAAAAGATGAATATGAGACAAGAAAACCATGAAGAAGGTCAAAATATTAAGGATATACTAGAACAACAGAAAGAATCATAGACTATATTATTGCAAATGAAAGAAACACTGAATGATCACAAAGACATCAGTTTACCAGAGATATTAAAACAAAAGCAGTGCATAGAAACAAGAATACGAGACTTCGACATAGACTGTGTATTGGATGCAGAAACATAGGTGAACATTATGTCAGAAAGTACATAGGAAATTCTAGGAAATCCTGCTATGATTCCTTCATTGGGAGGAATAGGATTGTTTAAAGGAAATATGATAACCCTATGTGGAAGACTTACTCATGTACCTATGAGTGCTCATGGAACATCGACATAAGAAGAATTTGAGGTCATTAATTTTGTTGAGAACAATGATCCTTTTGCACTTTTGTTAGGAAGGCCCTAGATTGAGAGAGATCAGATCCGAAGGAAATAAGAAGAGGAAGCTATAGAACAGAAAAATCAAGAATTAAGGGATTTCATGGCTTGGAGAATAGCATGCTTAATAGAAGAACAAGAGGACAAGCCGAAGTAACTGAGGGTCAGAGACCTAACTGTGAAAGTTGAAAGAATGCAAGAAGGCTTAAAGAACTTATCCATGTAGAAGAGAAGAGCACCTACTCCAGAAACAGTAAGAGAAGAAGTATTACCCTCGAACCCTGTGAAAGAACCCCAACAGTGAAAAGTTACTATGCTAAGAGAAGATAAGAAAAAGAATGTAAAGAGGAATCCAGAGACGCAGGTCAAAGGGAAGATAGCAAGAAAGCTTAGTAAGAAGAAAGCAAAGCTAGAAAAATTACAGGAGATTCTAGAGAGGACTTCGCAAAATGAAGGCTTGCAGAACTTGAACCTTGCCGAAATAGCAGAACAACGCAGACTGGGACTTCAACCTGGCGAAGCAATATGATCATTGGAGGCATCTTGACTATTATAATGACACTCCAGAACGACTAGAAACACAGTTATTGCCAAAAATATCGCCATTGGACCGTTGATACCACGCCATAACGGATGGAATCATATTGATTGAGGCATTCCTTCCCATTGGAGGAGTCTGTTATGACATTTTCTATTTAATCCGTCGAATGTCTTATCGAGGACACTTTTGCAAATTGTGATTATCCAAGCCCATAGAGAACTGATTTTTATCATGTTGTGATTATTGAGACCTCACCACCCAGTTTTCTTACCTTGAGTGTTTGTCCACCTACCCGAGATATCTGATCTAGAGCGTGCATGTTGGATGACCTTAGCACAGTAGAGAAGTCTATCAAGTAGATCCTAATAGACCTTATGGCTGAGAAGGTCATGTCCGTAGGAGCACAGGCTTCATTGACGAGAGGATTGCAAGCATCCCCATCGACTGGACATCGATCTGGGCCATCTCAAACTGTGACAGAGAAAATAAGTAAGCACTACGACAACCTGTTGAATGCGAAGCTCATCCCGACAATCTTGCCCGACTATATCCCGCCTCTGGTGGGTGCAGTTAGTTGTGACAACGCCCCAAGAGATTTTGAATACACATTGATCAATGCGTACCTCTCGAAGGGGATACGTGTAGTTGGACCGCAGTTGGGACAGATTCTGACGCTCAAGATCAATGATTTCAACTTAGGAGACCACAAGAATTATGGAATTATCACACCACATAAGTACTTAACAAAGACAACGGGGAAGAATCTGAAGATAATCCCCCAATCATGGACCATGGACATTGCGAGATCAAGAATCCTTAATGTGATGAAGATACCACACTTCGGCAAACATCAGGAGGTTAACGTGTGCGTTAAACTCCTCCCGTCGTGCTTCCATGGCGTGTACCTATGGTTGGATAGGCGCATCACTGTAGATCTAACATTGATCCACCAGATCACTGGATTGAGCATGCAAGGACCGTACCCTCAAGATTTTTACCCAGGGAAGGTTGTAGATTGCGTCATGGCACAACAAATAAAGGACACCTATGGCAATGTTGAGAAAGGAAAGTGGGGCTACAAGGTAGCCTCCATCCAAAATGACATAGTGCACCTAGCTTGTTAGTTGATCGCTGGCAAGATCATATAAAAGAAAAAACTAATGCAGGTCATGAGGTTCATCATCGACCTTGCAGGAAAGTGGGTCGAAGGGATGCAAATGAACTGGGTAAGCTACCTCATCAACCAGTTGGAGAAATATTGTCATGAAGCGCAAGACTAGGGCTACGAGTTTCACTTTAGCTGGTTGTTGATTCTCGTTGCCTTTATCACTTGGGAGATGTTGGAAGGAAAAACCTTCTCTGAAGTTGAGCCGTCTGAACCACTGGCCGCGAGGTTCACCACCTTGTGGTACTCGAGCGATATGGTGAAGCAGTGGCATTCAAACATTGTCTTCCACACTTATTATCTATAGCTCACGTGATCCATTGAGTCATTCCCCCGAATGACTCCGAATAAACCCCATTGGTTCAGGCCACTCACGAAGTTCTGTGCAAACCGACACTTTATATATATCACTGTGCATAGGGATGAAACCAAGGAGGAGCTCCAATCGTACTATAAATTAACTGATGAAGACATGGAGGAGATAACTAAGGAGTGGCCAACTGAATTCCTTGTAATATTCGAGCAGACGGAGCTCACTAGCCCCGATATCATCAAAGGTCCTGTGGTCACCTGAGAATAATATGATGGACCCGGCAGCAGCAAGAAGAAAAAGAAGGAAGAGGTGCAAGAAATAAACAACGCATCAGAGGAAACTGCATCGAAGTCACCTAGAGGAGGAGGGGATGACGAAGTAGACCAAAAAGAGGACGAAGGGGAAGAAGACAAGCATGAACAAAGTGAATTGACACCACCTAAAGATCCCCTTACAGAGGCCGATACGTCAAATAAAAGAAAGGTTTCTCCAAAGAAACCCTAAGTGCGGAAGAAGTCATGAGCCAATAAACCTCAATTACAGAATGTACTTATGGTGGATGATATAGACCTCATCATCGCAGTTGTATCAGATACCTCAGAGGACATTTTTCAATGAAACGAATCCAAACAGGAGACAATATATGACAGGATCGAGGTGGAGCTCAAAGGGGTACATCAATCTCTCTATTCGAGCCGCACAATGTTTACTGTGTTATTGTCATCAGGGGGTATAGAAGTAGGAGAGGAGCCTGGCCAACTATGCAGATTAGCAGATGCAGCAGAGGCTCTCCTTCATCGAGTACAGGAGGAAAAAAAACAGGCCACCGAGGCCTTGAAGAAAGCAAAGGAGGAATCGCTAGAGAAGATTCAGGTTGCGAAGAAGGAAAAAGATGACCTCCGAGCGAAGGTTGAAGAGGATAGAGAGTAGATCTAAAGAGAGAAAGATCTGTTGCTCGTGGAGCAGATTGGAGTTAGAGAAGCAGTCACTCGAGCACTTAGCTCCGTGCCAGGATTGACACAGATGGAAGAAGAAACAACTGAGAGCCAAGTGGGGAAGCTCACCAAAGCCATTGAGCAGCTCCAAGTAAGAGTAGCTGAACTAGATTTGAAAGCAGTGTCGAGCACTCTACAAAAAGTGCGAGACCAGAAGGAAGAAACTGCCTAGAGTGGAGTTGAAAGAATCAAGGCATTGGCATTAGAATGCAAGCAACTCAGTAACCGAAGTGCGCATACCTATGAGTGCCTTGCAAACGACCTGGAGCTAAGAACATTAGAAGCACAACTTCAAGAGGAAAAGAAACAACCATCGACAGTGCAAGCGTAGCTAAAACTGCTTTCAATGGTTGAGAAGATGAAAAGGTCACATGAGCAACGCACAGTTCAACAATAGGTCCATCCCATCCAGAGTAGAGTCATGGAAGTGACCCAAAGACTCCAACCGGTACAAGACGAAGCCTGCATAGTTTTTGAGGATATCGAGGGACAAGGTGCATAGATGGAACAAGTGGTCACCACAGTGGAACAACTCTTGGAAGGACCTGTCATCAAAAAAGTCAGTAAGGATTTTGTCAAGCAGGAGGCTCTAGCGAAGCAACAATTCGAGGCAGCTCAAGCCAAGCTCGAGGCCTTCAAAGCAGATTTGCCCAAATCAGAGTAACTTGGGATGAGTCACAGGTGAGTGTTGGGGGCCTGTTGGCCCTCGACCAAGTTTTGGAGAACCTTGGTCGCGTTTGACCATTTTTGGGACTTTGACAGGCTGGTCGAAGATGGAGCGCCCAAGCGAAGCAGAGATCGTGGGATATCACCCCCTTTTACGATATTTTTGGGTTTAGGGTTTATGTAACGGGTATGGGATGTCGACCCATGGGTTTACCCATGCTTAGGCCCCATTTATAATGTATAAATAGATAGCTAGGCGATGTAAGAAATAGACCTAGTAGGTCGATGTCTTAGTACTAATGTTGGATATGTGCAAGAATATGTGTTAAGGCTTGCAGAGCTAAGTGCAAGTGTTGTGTAAGTGCTTTGTGCACAGATTGTGTAAAGGCTTGGTGCTTGGACCTAACTCGAGGAAGGAAGATCTAGCGAGGTGTGTGCAGATCTCATGTCCCATGCAGAGTTGGCTTTGTGGCTTTGTGCATGTAAGAATATTGGAAGAAGCTAATAAAAGAGGAGAAGAATTGGTGGACGTAGCCCCACGCTGGGGGTGAACCACGTATATCCTGTGTTGTGGTTTCTTTGTGTAATATGGTTGATATGTTATTGATGTGATTTATGCTTAGTGCTATAATATTTATGTATGCTTTCATCTGATGTAATATCTTAGTGCTTAACAATATGAATGAAGGTTATCTCTATTCTGATGTTATGTGTTGAATGGTTAGATGTGCTTAGGCCTTAACGAATATTGCGATGTTCTATAATTAGGGTTTTTACCTACGATGTGAATAAGGGTCAAAGACTAATGAATGTTAATTGTTAACTGCTATGTTAAGTATTGTGATCAAAGATCTGTGTCCCCAGCTAGGTTGTAGACACTTGAGTCCTACAACCCCCCCTGCCTCTACCTCGGATGAGATTTTATCTTCTTCGCAGGTGTTGCCGAAAGGGAGGTAGTTAAGGTTTTTTTGGTGCGTTGTTGAAGCATTGAACCCTGGGTCTACCCGTGTGCCAACAACTTCCCATACAACGAGCTAATCTAGACCCAGGCTGCCCAAAGCATGAGAAGGACCAATTGGGAGAGAAATAACATCATCAACACTTTCAAAGACTGGGGGTATGGCTCCTACAACAGTCCCATTATAAATAGAATTTGGCAACTCCTCCACGCTTCATAGTTTGGCATCTCTGGAAAGAGAGAAATAGAAGAATTTTCTATTCACATGCCTCCCCCCCTGGCCCTCTATACCAGCATACACAAGAATATTCTGGAAACTCTTAAACTCCACCCTTGGTCCCATGAAGATTTTCTTTCATCCCCCTTTGACACCTCTGTTCTAAGCTCTTAGAATTTCTCCCTGAACCCCACTCTCTCTCCTCAACACCCTTCCCAAGCCTCTTCTCCCAGTCCCTACTCATGGCTTCCTCCTCCCCCAGGCTTCCATAAAGTCAATTTTGATGGTGCCTGCAAAATCAATCCCTGTCTCTCTGGGTATGGAGTTGTTATTCAAGATAGTGATGGCCAAATACAATACCTAATGGATGCAAATATAGAACACAAATAACTCAAAAAAAATATGTGAACTAATCAAAGGGATCCAAGTGGCTTTGGATCACGATCATACTAGTCTAATAATAGAAGGGGATTCTAGAGTCATCATCAATCTCACCACCAAAATCTTCATAGGAAAGGACCCAAAGAAAATCACCCCAAGTTGGTGCCTCCTTAGGCCCCTAAGGAAACTAAAATCTCTTCTTAGGCCCACACTTACTATAATCACCTCACACATAAGACATGAATCTAACAAGGTGGCAAACAAGCTAGTGAATGTAGTAGTGAACACACAAGAAGACATCTACATTGACTCAAAGTAGTCCTAGAACTTGCAGTTACTACTTCAATGTAGGGAGCTCACACTTCAGGATTACCCTCTCCCGGATGCGGTGACATGCGGACTGCATTGGGAGCTAGGTGGAGCTTGGCAGTGCAAGGAGCTATTAATCCCTGCCACTAGCATCCCGTCCCTCTAGTTTGAATGACCAACACTCACTGCGGTTTAATGGAAGTGCATTGGGAACTCCAAGGAAAGTTAATGAATCCTTGCACAAACCACGCTGGGCGTACCTACATAAGACTTGTAGTCACCTCAGACTTGATGGCTCCTTCCCACGTCAATTCGCCAAGCACTATGAAGGCATAGGTGTCGGATCGATCTCTCATTCCTCCTCTGCCTTGTGCCTGACTACTCCTCGACCTTCTATTTTCTCTGAGCTCGACTGTTCCTTGGATCTCCCACACCATTTTCGCCTTGCGCTTGCATGTTTGGCCACCCTCGGTTATCCCTCCATTGTTCATCCAGCCCAAGCCTCACATGAATTGTCACACCATGCCCAGAGAGAGGGGCAGGTCTAAGAGGCCCCCCCTGTACTACAATGCCCTTACCAGGCGCAATCGACTCCCCCCTCTCAACTTTCCCTCATATCCACTAGTCATCTCGACCAAATCCATAATCGGCCTCAACAAACCTAGTCCCCGACCCCCACTCCCACCAATGACCTTGGTAGTGGCCCATTCAAGGAAGAAATTATCCCTCCCAAGAAATTTTCCCCTACGCCCAGCCTTCACCTAGGAATTTCCCCACCCAATGCCCACACTCTAGAACACTTTTATGGCACTGGAGAATGTGTGGTGGAGGAAGAAATTCCTCCCAGCTGGAAAGTGGCAATTCCTTTGACAACAATGGCATCAGTGGATGCAGTGGATACAGATTTGGATGCAGTGGAAACAGATTTAGATGCAGTGGATACAATGGATGCAATAGATGCATATATGATGGAGGAGTCTCCTCCACCCACCCCAATTTGACTTGCATACGAGCACCTTCATCTCCTCTTCGAGCTGCGACAGAAAATGGATGACCAAGAATATATTCATAAATTCCTAGGACAACGTTTGGACCTCCTGCTTGATGCAATGAAGGTTGATCCTACTAGTAATCGATGCCCAACTTGTGGAAAATTGTTTTTCCTCACCTATAGCACCCAAGGACGGCCAGACCCAAGCTATGTCCCCCAAGTTTATGTTTTTTATTTTGGTTTAGTTAATTTTATAGAGAATTGAATTTCTTTATCAAGCTCTGTAAGACAGTCAACCATGGCCATTATTCAGTCGATCATTCTGATCTTTTTTTTTCAGTTATAGTTACAGTTACAGTCACACTCATAGATAGACTTGACTTTTGATAGCCACCTATCCTAGCTTCCCAGCAGTGGTGCGGCAGGTGGCAAACTCTTGATTTTGTATTGACACATACATATGTGAATATCAATATAGTTCTCTTTTATTTACAAAAAGAATAATATAATTTAATATAATAATATAGTTAAACCTCAAATTGATATATTATATGTGAATTTAAGTTTAACATCAACAAATAGTAATATATCTTCTTTCACTTTAAATGTTTTCATTTTCAATTTTAATAAATATTCTTGATTTTCTCCTTAAGTTTCATTGGTTAGCTTTCTAGTGTAATACCATCTACATGTTTAGGTCCTTATTAGTTCCTGCCCAGGACTCTAGCGTTCTCTTTAGCATTGACCTTCAATTATTTTTTCATTGGCCAAATGTATTTTGTATGCTTTTCAAAGTTCTGCATAGGAGAAAGAAAATAATCATTTTTTTAATATTTTATTGGCTTTTATTTAAAAGTCTATTGGGTAATAATATTCACCTCTTATTGCCAATTTTTTTTTATGTGTTTACATATACATTTATGTATCATAAGTTTGGATGTTTACATTTAATAAGTTTGGAGGCATTATATGTTGATTATATTCATTTTTACATAGCTTAAGTTTTATGTGTGTTGAATATGCATGTTAAATTTCCATTTGCACTATTTTTAAGGTCAATAAATAGACCCTGACAGTATGCATATGAAAATATTCTATAACCAAACTTACATTAACATTTTTGCACATATTTTATCCATTGGGTTGCTAAAAAATTATGAAAGGTCTCAAAAGGGTAAGTCTGTAAGTCACAATCACAATCGAAAGGGTAAGTGTCTTTGTATGCGGTGAATTTTGGCACTATTAGCCACCCACTGCCATAGTTAATGCTCATTATATATTCACAATGCAGTTGACTTCCAGGACCATCATATGAACAAAAAGTACAGATAGATTACACATAGATTCCTCTCTCGGTTTATCATTGGTACTGTCATCACTATCACTGCTTTATCGTCACTCCTTGACTGGTTCCTTGGCTGTCGTTGTTTCTGCAAGGTTGAAATACCTGTAAGTTTCTACTATTTCGAAATTGGTTTATGTTTTATTCATCGTTATTGTTATTGTAGTAAGTTTATGTTTTATTCCTAGTTATTGTTATTGTTTTCCTCGTACTTATTGTTAAGAACCCAATACTAGCATATAGAAACCCCAAAAGATTCAAAGAACAATATAGAAGAACAACACTTTTATTATAGAAAACCCTTGAGGTAGGGGAACACCATACAATGGATCCTATTATGGAAGGGATCCTCTCCTGTTCCCTTGCCTCTTCAAGGGGGAAACCTCCTAATGAGTTTCAACTCAAAATACAATACTTCTCTGCATATCCCATTACATTTCTTAAACCCCTTTATAAGTGCTACCATCACCTAAGAACATTCTAGAGGAGGAATATTCTAGAAGCAGAACCTTCTAAGAAGTCCTCTTACATTTATTATATCTAACTACCCATTTATTNTCCTCTTACATTTATTATATCTAACTACCCATTTATTATATAACTACCATAGTGAGTCTTATTTAATAATATAGTGGACCCAGTTCACCTTACATTGAATGGCCTCCACTACCTCTCTAACTACCTAACATTTCATCCCCCTTATGAAAGCGTTGTCCTCAACACTTGTTATGAGGGTGAACAACCATATACCAGGGTCCCATGGATAATTGTGGACCATAATGCTAAACAATACTGGAGAACCAAGGTCACATGTATAAATGTGTGCCACTATGTTGAAGGAATTGAACTGCCACTGTGACCCTAGGTCCCATGTCCAAGTGCTCATGTGAACTCCATGCTGAAGATTTTG
Organism: Picea sitchensis; assembly: GCA_010110895.2. NCBI lineage: Eukaryota > Viridiplantae > Streptophyta > Pinopsida > Pinales > Pinaceae > Picea > Picea sitchensis. The sequence continues at coordinate 104,618 of SNQJ01S0013174.1, forward strand.
GAACTTGGGAACCAACTGAAAATGATGCTCTAAAGATTGACACTGGTCATGTGGATTGAAATATTTAGAATCAACAAAAAATGCATTCACCGTGACAAAAGAATAATAAAATTGAATAAGAATATGCAGAGAATGTTCGTGTTTACTCTCTAGTAAGTTCTCTACCCGAGGGGGAGTAGAGTCATCAAATAGAAGATGGAAATAATTATCATCCCAAAAATGACAACTGTCCATATACCAATCATCACAATCGGCCTCAAAATCATACCAAACATATCTTTCTTTATTATATTTTTCCATAATATGCATTGAAAATTTGGACTCTTGAATATGTTGCATTTCAATTTTGAACTCTTGGATACGTTTCTCTAGAATATGTTGCATTTCAACTTTCAACTCTTGAATTGTTGTCTTAATGTCTACCATGATTTGAGAACAGATATCCATCAGAAACACCACATATAATAAATCAAAAGAAATCTCTTAAAATGATTTATCCAATGACACTTATCTGGTAGAAATCTGAGCAGCCTATGAAAATTTATTAAATTTGTAGTCCCGCCGCCATCACGAAAACCCCAAAAAATAGTTGATTTTAAATCAACAATATCTTCACTTCCAAAGATCTGATTTGGACGATTTTTTTTTTGAAATTAAGTGAAATTGTGAGAGGAACTAAGATATGCAATTATTTTTATAAAATGCATCCACAATAGCTACATAAATAAGAAAAAACACGCAGCTATCCCTGGATAAAATAAAATAAAAAAATGCAGAAAATCGCGGCTTTTTCCGGAAAAAAAACCCCTGAAAACTGTTGAATTTAAAATGCTCATAACTTTACTTCCCGGACTCTGTTTCGACTGATTTTTTTTTTTAAATTGGGTTATTTTTTGAGAGGAATTCAAATATTCAATTTTTTGGCCAAATTATACACAAAAAGTTTCAGATCTGAACCTAAAGTGCGCTGCCCTCTTTTTTCCCTAGAAAAAATATGCAAAAAGAGAAAAAAACATTCTTCCCTTCTTTGGCCAAGGAAAGTGCTCTAATACCAACTTTTAAGAACCTAATACTAGCATATAGAAACACCACAAATATTCATAGAACAATATAGAAGAATCACACTTTTATTATAGAAAACCCTTGAGGTATGGCAACACCACACAATGGATCCTATTATGGAAGGGATCCTCTCCTGTTCACTTGCCTCTTCAAGGGGGAAACCTCCTAATGAGCTTCAACTCCAAATACAATACTTCTCTTCATATCCCATTACATTTCTTAAACCCCTTTATATAGTGCTACCATCACCTAAAAACATTCTAGAGGAGGAATCTTCTAGAAGTAAAACCTTCTAAGAAGTCCTCTTACATTTATTATATCTTACTACTCATTTATTATATAACTACCATAGTGAGACTTATTTAATAATATAGTGGACCCAATTCACCTTACATTCAATGGCCTCCACTACCTCTCTAACTACCTAACACTTATCCTACTATTTTTTTTTTAATTCAGTAAAGAATAGAGATTTTGAAATCAATTTAAGTAGCATCAACGTTGCATTGAAAGTGGGAAGGACCAACCTGAGTTGCACATCTTAAAACATTTTCCTGAAGTGACTTTTAATGCCCCTGTTAAAGAAAGCAAAGGCATGAACAAACCAAAAATCCAAGTTAGAAATCTATACAATTTCAAATTATTTTATTGTTCACAGTTTTATTATTTTGTTTATGTTATTTACAGATGCCATTTAAAACCAGTTTGAGTTCATTTGAATACATACCTTTTGTACAAATATCAGATTTATATCCAAACACTGCACATAATACTGCTATTGACATGGCTAACCCACAACAACAACAAATGGAAGTTAATGATGATAATCCTTGGCTTGTTCCTCACGAGAATGGGGATATTTAATGTCCAGTGGTTGTAGATCGTACTGTTATTGAGTCAAATTTGGTGCATAGCAATGATAGAGGAGGTAAGCCATATGTGGTTTGAAAACAATTGAAAAGGGATATGACCCCGAAAGCACCTCCCTTTTGTTGGCTGCAACTCTGCATTATAAGCTGCTCGATAGCAATATATTTGTCTTATGCATGTTGTCTCTCTACCTGCAAGTAAATACACACATATGAATTACATATGAACTATAATTCCCAGCTCATACCATACGTAAGCGAAAAGAGACCCTAAATATCCCACTCCCAATATGATTGAGCCTATCACAGATCCCCCGTACTATGTATCACCCTAAGCACTTTCTGCTTATCGGATCCAGTCCAGGAAAAGCTTGAACCCGCCGAAATCGTTAGCAGTGGGCTTGGTCGATCATGGGTAGGAAGAAGGGTTGAAATTGGAATACACGAATACGAAGGTGTAGAGAAGATCTATCATATTGTTAGTGGTGGATAAACTACTGGACCAACTACCCAGTAATCAATTGAATTTTGCACAAAATGATTTCCCTCTCTTATATATAACCCAACCCTCCCTTAGAATTTTTCAGCAATCGCTACAATTATCAAAACTAACTTTTACTGCAATAAAAAAATATGAGTGCTTTACACAAATGTAAAAATATTATCACAAGCCATGAAACGATGAAACCATCCATTTATTAAATGATGTGTGACAAATGTTTCTATAGATTTCTTCATAATATTTAGAAACCCATATCCCCCACAACAATGTTATATGATTAAACTCATAGTTGACAAGGTATTCTTGGTTGAATCATATACTCTTGACGACATATGGGCTCTTCCAACATTTTGAGTTCGCTTCCGACCGACTGCTCTGTCTGATCGATCAGATGCACAAACTTACCAGAGTGGGCTTGGATCCTTGGCCAAATGACCTAATTCCTAATATCCATCATCATTTCCACTTCCAGAATATTGTATAAACCCCATTCCCTCAATGCCCCTCGAAGACATGCATCTGCGCCTTTAACCCTTTTGGATTGGGGGAGAAACATTTTTCTCAAATGATCTGCAAAAGTTGACCGAAAGGTCTAAGTGGAAATGATGGATTTAGAATCTGCTACTGGTATAGAAGTTGGTCGCTGGTGACTCGAATGGTAGAGGATCTGCTACCTTTCAGAACCTTTCCTTTGCATAGAAAATCTGAAGAAAATAAGGCCTCCCATTGAGTGCTTCACTTCTGCAATGGAACGTGAGTTTCCCCCATGTTTCCAACAAACAATGAGAGAATAAATGGTCTATATTCATTCATATAAGTGATCCAATCTAGGAGGCATTTTTTCATAACTTCGAAGATAGGATTTCTAGCAAGCAATAAGCACTTGAAGAATACGATTCAGAACCTGATTCCAGGAGAAAATCCGTCTTTGTCTAGTTTTGAGTCGCCATGTACACGTTGCCTATGTTTCCAGTCAATTATTATGTAGGGCGCAACATGGTATTTAGGTGGAATCTAACAAATTTGGGTCTGATTGACATGTATTTGAAGTAATCAACGTTAATTTGGATGTAACTAATTTGTGTCTAGTTAGATTAACAGTGCCATGACAGATTTAGGTTTAATTTGTATAATTAAAGTCACTTTTCATCTAATTTGCAATTAATTAACTAAGCATGGTTGTGCATGTATTACTCGTGTCTAACTGTCACCACTTATCTCTGAAGCTTCAGGGTGAAGGCATTGCTCGGGATTATCTTCAAAATCGTATGCATGTAACATTGCCTTCCCTTCCTCCCACACTTGATCAAACATGGAACCTAGAGCATAAGCATTAGCAACAACCATAACAACAGATGCCCCTCCATAGTAGGAATTAGTAGCAGTTGCCTAGGTATAGACATATTAGCATCATTAGGAGGAGTATTAGGAAGGAAAGGTAGCAAAGCCAAGGAGGAGCTGCAAGTGCATCCTAATATAGTGGATCAGTAGGTCGCACTATAAAAGATGGAGGCAGCTTAGATAAGGGATTTACCAATCATGGTTTCTTTGACGAATTTCATCCTTGCATATTCACGAGCATACCACTCGTCGATAACTAGCTAAGTGTGAGCACGAAGAAACCAGAGGAAATCTAGGAATCTAGGAAGATGGTGGGTCTTCTTATAGGCATGCTCTGCAATATAATCCCATCTTGGGGTTTACTTATGATCATAACTACTATTGATTTTGTTAGGTATGGTGTACCATAGTTTTTTTTCATCCAAACCATTAGTTCTTTTCCTTATTGGGTGGTAGTTCTCTCATTCTCTTGTGTCTCTATCATTTTTTTTGTGGGTTTTTCATTTTTATCCATGGAGTTTAGAATTGAGACTACATCATGTAGTGTTTTCTTTGAAGTGAAAAGGGACTTTAGCTCTTGGGATTTCAACACTATTTAAGCGCTCTTTGTTTATACAAAGGAACTATGAGACTTAGTTTCACAAGAATAACCCACAACAACTTCCACATAAATTTGGTCCAGCTGACCATAGTCGTGGTAAGATTCTTTGCAACATTGCCCTGACTGGAATTTGAACCTGGGTTATCACGCTAGTAAGCATGCACACTTACAAGTAGAACACATCTCCATCCCCATTAGGATTCAGACCTATAAACCCGTCACTTACCACATCATGGTCAACTTGGGGAGGAGTGAATCCTGTAATTTTTACGTGGAAGAAATACGTCTTCTATCTTCATCTCTCAGCAATTGACATAAAAACCATGTCAAGCTAGTCTGCCAAAAAACACTAGCGCAATAAGCGTAAGATCATTCAAAACAATAACTAATGGATTCCTACTATCCTCTACCCTCTTGATATTTATAGTTCTAGTGATTGGCCTTCCATGTCATCCCCTTCTCTTTGGCCTCCTGAATAAACAATAAAAAATCAAAAACCCTGGCATTTCTTAAATTTAAATTCTTTTTTAGAAGTGGAGTTGTAGGTAGCTTGAAATAAATTGTCTAAATATATATACTATAGTGGCTGAAATTTGCATAGGAAAAACCACAACTGTTTTGAATTCATATGGGAATCCAGACACTAATCCTGAAACCGTAAAAAAATTGTAGCAAAACAATCTGCAATAAAGTCCTTGTCAACCACATGTGGTCCGTTTAGTATTTCTTTGAGCATGAGTGGCAAGATGAGTGCTAAAATACATCAATCCTTTCTCAAAACTCCAAATGATAAGAATACCCCAGATCAAGTGTCCCTCTGAAATATAGAATATTATCTAGCTAATAAACATGCCTCATTCTTATGTTTCCTTTTACGAGTAGTGTTGGGCATTGGTGCATGCCTCATCCTTTATGCCTCACTACAAACCATGATATCACAACAATACTCTTTAATCATTTTGAACAACTTTAGGATATTTTATAAATATTGAAGACATGAAATAAAGTAATCATAATACCAAGAAAATAAATTCATTCATGTGGCCACAATAGAGATAACTAAATATCAATTTACGCTATAATGAATCAAAGGAAATAAAACAAAAATTGAGATAAACATCAAACTTTCAATGTTATGGAAATATGAATAAAGTTTGAAGCTGACACATATCAAGCATCTAGGAGACACAATGCACACTCTTGGTTGTGTCAATCTATGCCTTGTTTCTTCATCCTTTTGACCTGATTGGTCCTTTTGCACTTTGTCTTTCTTTCAGGCATTAGTTCATCATTCTTAGACTCACTTATACTTCTCTTACTGATGGATGTTGTTAAATCAACCTCCTGAAGATGAGAATCAAATCCTCCCACTATCTAATTATTAAATCTCCAGTTAGCAGCTGGCATCTTCGAATTAGACTTGTTAACATCACATTCTCTAGTAGGGTGTTCAAAACCATTATTTCTTGTACTTTCATCTTGAACTTCCACATGGAATAAAGAATTACATGAAATGATATTCCAATGGATCAGTGGCATGATCATAAACAATTAGTATTGTAAAGGGTACAAGGAAAGCGGGGATCGATTTCCCGAATTGCTTTACATGCAACCTTGCTTGTAGCATCCTTCTTAATGTTTGTTGGATCTCCAACAAATGAAGACCCATTAATTTCCACAATTGTTGTAAAAGTGGGACAATGTGCATCTCCCTCCTTTGTAAACTTATAAGAAGGAGGAGACATGTTGTTCTTTAATGAATTATGAACTCATTTATTTGATTTGTACTTTCTACAACCAATTTTGATGCTCTATGTATCCCCTGATTCAATGTATAATTGCCTATTCATAAATAATGATATAATTTCCTTAATTCTTTCTAATTTGGTCATCCTTTCATCGTCAATTTATTATTGATTTTACTATTTTTTCACCTAATATGGCTCTAGACAAATTAGGGAAAATCATCATCCACTTCCTTTGGAATAGTGGTAATGGTGACATTACACAATTCTCCCTAGTCAGTTAGGAGAAAATCTACAAACCTGTAATGTGTGGAGGCTTTGACTGATCCGGATTTATGAGCGAAACGAAATGAAACCACAAATTTGTAATATTAACATAGAGACATAATGAACAGTAACAGAGATACAATAAAACTTGGTTTCTAATAAATAAGAAATATGTTGAAAACTGTAAAATGCAGACTGAAAACAAGCTTGCTAGAATGGTGGCAGCTTATCTCTGAGAAGAGATGTGACGACTATGCTCATTCGCAATAATATGAGTACAATGAGGCTCTGAAATCCTTTTTACAATAAACATTAATTCCCAAACCCTAGACATCTAAAAACCTAACCCTAGGAGATGAAGCGCCAAAAGTCATGTGGGCCCCGTTGGGGTAAGTTAGTACATCAACTTCTCGGGGTCGTAACTTTTGCATATGATCTTAGTTTAGGGCACATGATAACTCCTTGGAAAGGTATTGATGAGGAGATTCATTTAGGGGGCTCAATATGAGACTTTGGCTATCATTGAGGTGACTAATCGCGAAAAATATCCGTTTAGGCCCTCAAAATGGCCCCAGAAGTTCATGAACCAAAAAAACTGCTAAAAATAGTAAGTTGCCAAAAAAATGTTTTGAGCTAGTTATATAAGGTGGGTGGACACCAATATCCTCCTGGATCAATCCTCCCCCCTTAGGAAGCAATGGTATCCATTGCATTGAGTTCCCCCATCAGATGAGGAAATTTCTTTTGAATTTGGCCCCAGGTAAGCCACTTGCCTTGGTTCAGGTGTTGTCGTGCTTTGTCAAACCAATAAAGATGGATCCTTTGATGGTGACTACCCTTGACCTGTGTGTCCATGAGATGATCAGTGGATGCTATTCAGGGTTGAGCTCTATTGGTGTCAATTGTTCTGCTATCTCCAAGGTTTCCAATAATGGTGGAAAATAAGGCCGAAGGAGGTTCACATTGAATATTGGGTGCAAGCCAAGGAATGGGGGAAGGTTGAGCTCAAAAGAATTGTCACCCACAAACTTGGTGGTGGTGTAGGGTCCATAACAAAGTGGATGAAGCTTCTAATGAGGCTCTATAAGGCGTTATTTCTGCAAGTGCAACCAAAATTTGTCTCCCACCTGAAACCGTTGTGGAACCCAGTGTTGATCATGGCACTACTTGTACTCGGCATTGGACTTCTATAAAATATCCTAAACTTGTTAGTGGATGTGTTGGATTCACTCAATGAACCGAGTGGCTTTGTCAGCTCCAGTTGGAGCATGCGACGAGTCTGGTTGGGTGGCCGCAAGGGGTAGTGCAACATCCAAGGGACCCAATGATTGAAATTCCCAAACCACCTGAAAGGGGTTATGGTCGATTGAGCTATGTATGGATCTATTGTAGTTGTGTTGAACATAGGGAAGAATCCCATCCTAGGTGTGGGGTTTCTTGGAATTGTACATGCACAATATGTGCATGATCATCCAGTTGACGACCTCGGTTTGGCCATCCGTCTGGGGGTGGAAGGCAATGGACTTGGTGAGCTTGGTGTCTAGTAGTGACCAGAGGCTCGACCAGAATGTGCTGAGAAACCAACTATCCTGATCTGAGATAATGTCTTGTGGGATCCTAAAGTGTACCCACACTCGTTCAAAGAAGAGCTTGGCAGTGGCCTATGCTGTGATTCTCTTCTTGCAGGCAATCAACAACCAAAAAAACAAAGTCATTTCCTCGCTTGGTGGATGGAAGGCTCGAGATGGAGTCCATTTATATGGATTCTCAGGTCTTGTCAGGAGTAGGCAGAGGAGTGTATAGGAATTATTTCTTAATGGTCGGTTTGGCAATAGTGCAGGTAGCATAGGACCAGATATAATTGCTAACAACTTGTTGAAGTCTTGGCCAGTATAAATATCGGTGCAACATTGCCACTGTCTTTTCCACTCCAAAGTGTCCTGCCACCCGACTGTAGTGGGCTTCGCAAATCAACTTCACTTTCTTTCTTGATGGAACACATAGATGGCCCAGATGGCACAAAAACATGTCCCGAAGATGGAAATTGGTGATAGTTGTGTTTGTGTCCAACATCTAGTAGGTGTTGGCGAATTCAGGATCAGTCTCATAGAGGTGGGGCAACCTAGAGGTCTCATGGCCGCAAGAATCGAGCATTGTGCTGAGTGTCGTGGAGTCGACTGAGGAAATAAGCGGCTCGATTGTTACTTTCTGTTTTATACTTGATTTTGAGGTGGAACTCCTGCAAATATGTGGACCACTTCTTATGGCAGTCATTCTACAATTTTCCTTGTGTCTGCATGATTTGCAACAACTTATGATCAGTATGGATGACTGTCTCCTTCCTGAGAATGTAATGCCTCCACTAGCGGCAGGATTTCACAATGGAGTACATTTCTTTGTCATAAGTAGGGTACTTACGGATAACATCTGATAATGTCTCACTATGATAGGCCATAGGGTGGTCGTGCTGAGTGATGACTGCACCCACAACATAGTCTGAAGCATCTGTCTCTATCTCAAAGGGTTGTTGCAAGTCAGGTAATGAAAGCACTGGGGAAGAGCACAAGAGCTGCTTCACATCATTGAATGATTTCTATTGGGACAAGCCCCAGACAAATTTTTCCTTACCACCACCTTTGGTTATTTGGCTGAGGGCCCATGAAATATGGGAGAATCCCAACACGAACCTTCAATAGAAATTGGCAAGGCCTAAGAAGTTCTGAAGCTTAGTGAGCGTGGTTAGGGTTGGCCAGTCACGAATGAATTGGATCTTGGTTGGATGAACATGCACACCATGCACATCAACAATGTATCCAAGGTACTTGAGCATGTCCATGTCGAAGGAGCATTTTTCCAAGTTGGAATATAGCTTATATTGTCACCGAGTGTGCACACCTTGTTGAATATGATGCAAGTTTTCTTTCCAAGTCTTGTTGTATACGAGGATGTCATCCAAATACACCACCAAAAACAAATTAGTGAAAGGACAAAAGATATCATCCATCATCCTCATGAAAGTTGTTTGGGTGTTTTTCAAACCAAAGGGCATGACTAGCCATTCAAAAAGACCTTCTTTTGACTTGAACGCAGTTTTCCATACATATGTTGGTTCTATTGGGATCTGATGGTATCCAGACTTCAGATCAATCTTACTGAAGTATTTGCCCCCCTTGAGCTGATCAAGGAGATCGTCAATTTGGGGAATCAGGTACCGGTTCCTAACTATGATTTTATTTAGGGCCCAGTAATCAATGCAGAGTCGCCAAGTCCCGTCTTTCTTCTGCACCAACACGATTGGGCTTCCACAGGGTGATGAGTTGGGTTGGATGTGCCCCTTGTGGAGTAGTTCTTGGATATGACGCTTGATCTCCTCATTTTCTAAGAAAGAGTAGCAATAGACTGTCCCATTGGGTAGCAATGCATCGAGGGTCATATCGATGGGATGCTTGAACTGACAGTGCATAGGTACCCCAATAGGTGATGAGAAGATGTCTTTGTATTCTTCCACAATCTTATCCACTTTGTTCTGCTGCATGGAGAGGTCGGCCGCGAAGGCCATGGATATGGCCGCAACCTTTCGCTCACTCTGAGAGCGAATAACAAAGAAGACAAACTTCCCAGTCTGATAAATGACCTTCCTCCATTGCTTGCCAGAGATCAAGCAAATAACAGTAGGTTGGACTGGCTCAGGTATCCTATACAATTTATTGTTCAAAGTAATAATAACTTTGTGAGGCCTAGACTCATATACAACATGACGTTTCCATAAATAAGGTTGGCTCAAAATAACATCACAAACTTCAAGGGGAGCAACATCACACAATACATCATATTTGAATGGCTTGATTCCATACGATNATAGGCAAAACTGTTGGCTGACACGAAGACTGCTTCCTTGACGGAGCCATCCAATGGTGTAGGGTTGCGGGTGCGGTGTTTTTGGCAGGGATAGCCGCTTGAAAACATATACTGAGATGATGTTCTTCTGGATACCGCTATCAACGACGAAGTGCAACAAAGTGCCTTTTACCCACTTATGTGAATGAAAGAGGCGCTCGCCTTCCTCTGGCACATCAGGTTCACTAGGTTGGATCTTAGTGGTAGCAATGGTGACACTGGGTTCCGCATCAATGATATGTCTCCTCTTTTCTGGTTCTGACTTAGAGTTGTAACCCACATCTAATTCAGAGGGTTTTACCTCATCCACCAATTACTTCTTTGAGTGGAAATCAACAGTGTTATGCCAGGGGCTCTTATGGAAGTTGCAGCACTTCCCCGTGTCTTTCTTCATCTTCCCATTGTCTTTCTTTGCTTGTGGCTTGGACTGGTTTTCCTGAGGTTTCCCATCTTTGATCTATCCTTTTCTCTACGGGTTGGGGATTCCCTTGCTTTACTTCTGCTATGAGGGGTTCCCAGACCCAAACTGTCGCAACTTTTGTTTCATCTTCTGCTCAATTTTGATGGCATATCGATAGGCCGCGCCCAAGGATGAGATGACCAAAAACTCCATTTTTGTTTGTATGTATCTATGCAGACCACTGTGGTACTTGAGCACCAGATCTCGCTTAGAATTTTTTATACCTAGCTTGGTGCACAAGGTATGGAAGACATTACTGAATTCTGGCACTGTTTGGTCTCTTTCCTTCCACAATGTTGTCCATCTTGTATACAAGTCATCATAACTTCCAACATGGTAGTATTGTTCCTTAATAACTTCCTTGAAGGAACCCCAAGTGGGTGCAACTAAAAATAATGTGGATCCCTCTATTTCCTTTAGCTCACAGAAAGTCTCCCACCAATCTTTGACATGGGGGATGACCTTAAGGAGAACAAACGTAATCTTTTCTCTATCAAAAAATTTGTGGATAGAAAAATACCCTTCTATAAGGTTTAACCATTTATCTACAATATCATCATATATTTGACCTTCAAATAGAGGAATATCAAAGTTGATATGTACCTTGAAGGGGGTGGTGCTTCTGCTTGAGGTGGATGCGTCGCTTATCGACAGTTTTCGAAGAATTTTTGCAAAGTTTTCCATCATCTCGTTCCTCTGTCGCTCAAGGGATTCCTTGAGAAACATTTTGAAAGGATCTCATGTCACGTCGTCTTTTTTTTCTCTTTCCATGGATGGTTTCTTGGGTTTTCAAGAGAAATTGTCCTCAAGAGAAACAAGCTCAAAACCCAACTCTCTATATGATCCAAATGGATCTTGAAAGACTCAAAAATTAAATTTATCAAATGATAAAGAAAACGACATGATCACGAGGTGTTCATCGTAATATTTTCGGCGGCGCAAATGGATCGAAAAACAAAGTATGTATGCAAAAGTTATCGCAATCTAAAGTTTGGGTCAAACATGTAAAAAGTCAACTAGTCAAGGGACACGTGGCATCTTCAACATGTGACATGTGGAAGATTCTAAATTTGACAAGTGGAAGCCATCAGGTGATGACATGTGGTATCACTAGGTCATGACAAGTGGCAAGGGTTCATGACGACAAGTGTCAAAGTTTTGATAGTCCATGTGGAAAAAGATTGGCCAACCATGGGCTGACACATGGTGCAATCCAAGGGTGCCACATGTCACCATGGTCAAGGCCTTAAAAAAGGTCAAATTTATATTTTTGGACTCCATGGGATTCGATCCAATGAATTTCCTCTTCAAATGACTTAAGCACAATGAGCTAGCCACAAAGGGCGAATTACTACTTTAGAGAAAAAAACCCACTTTTCATAAATTTAAACTTAAGCACATTTTTCAGCTAAGGGAGGTGCACCCTTAGAACTAGGCCACATGAGCCTCTTATTACCAACGAAGGGGGTGCATTCCCTAACTGGGGGCTTAAGCATATTGTTTGCCAAATTTTGGGTTTTGACCTTATTTTAATGGATTTTTTTGTTGATTTTTAGTGATTTTTGAGGATTTTTTGCCCTCTAAAAGGGATCTGAGACCAATCTTAGGCTATAAAGTTTGGGGGAAGTTGGATTTCAACCCCCAACTCATAATCTATATAAACCATAGGTTTTTGACAGTCCAAATAGGTTCAGTAGAGGAGAAATGTTGTAGAATTGTGAAACCAAAGACATTTTTATGCAGGGAAGCCATTGAGGAGAGGAACTTTGTGGGCCAATTCCAAGAGCTTCGCTCAACCGTTTTCAGTGCCGTTAGTTGTGTTGGGCTCTTGAGGTCTAGAAGAACACATACAGACCATTTTATAATCCATTTGACACTTTTTTGATGTACTTTTTAATATTTTAAGAGAAATAAGAACGCCTCACCCACTGAGACAAAGGCCCAGAGACGTAGGCGATATTGCCGAACTCCGTTAACAAATTTGTTGATTCTTTGTGATTACTTTCAAATCTGCATATCTTATTATGAATTCCATGTTATATCATTTATTATTCCTCTTCAATTCCTAATGGTTAATTCACTCATGTTTTAAAAACTTAACCATAGTCTTTAAAATATATTTTCGGATCAAGAGGTATCAGAGCAAGTTGATGGTTGGTTTTTGAGTTTGCATGATTACCAGGGGAAAAATGAATCATGGTGAAGGCGAGTTTGTTGAAGAGAATCCTGAGATTGGATCGAGAAAGAGAACTTCTCAAAGTGAGAAGATGCCATCGGAAGAGGGACTTTCTCATGATGAGATAGAGTTTTGAAAGACCTTCTTCTCCATGTCGGAGATGGTAAAGGTTTTATATGACGATTACTTGGAGCGGAAGAGACCAATTCTAGGTGAATCTTCAAAGGAAAAAAGTGAACAAGGAGAGGATCCTCCTAAACCTCCTCCTTCACTTCCTTCTTCTTCTTCAAGCACAAGTTCCAAATCCACCACAAGAAAACATTTCCATAAACATAAACATGATATACCTTTACTTAAGCTTGATGTGAAATTTGAATTACCCATGTAAGATGGTGAAGTCAAT